>PVIC010020075.1:0-29910 GCA_004025085.1 Thryonomys swinderianus | reverse complement strand
AGGGAACGAACTCAGGACCTTGCGCTTGCGAGGCAGGCGCCGGAACCACTGAGCTAACCCTCTGGCCTCTCCTTTTTTGTTTTTGTGATGGGGTCTCACTGTGTAATCCAGGCAGGCCTTGAACTCATTGTGTAGCCCAGGGCTAGCCTGGAACTACTCGCTGTCGTCCTGCCTCAGCCTCCGGAATGCTAGATCACAGGCGTGCACCACCCCCTGGCTAATTTTCCTTTTTTTTTTTGAGACAGGGTCTCACTTCGTAGTTCAGGCTGGCCCTGAGCTCACTGTGTAGCCCAGGCGAGCCTCGAACTCAGCAATCCTCCTGTCTCTGCCTCCCGAGTGCTGGGATGACTGGCCTGAGCCACACCTGGCACTGTGGTGTGTGGTACTGATTGCTGGTGTGAGTCACCACACCCGGGATTGTGGTATGAGGTTACCGGGATTAAAATCGGGGACCTGTGCTTGGTAGCCAGGCGCCGGAACCACTGAGGTATAGCTGGCCCTTTTACAGGTGTGAGCCACCACGCCCAGCATTCTGTGTGGTTTCCAGGGATCGAACTCAGGACCTTACGCTTGCGAGGCAGGCGCGGAAACCACTGAGCTAACCCTCTGGCCCCCAAAACATAAACTTTAAAATGCAGAGAAGCAGACTCCTCCTGATGCATCTTCAGATGACCTACGGGTGGATTCGGATTTGAACCTAGACAGGGCCTCGAAACAGACCTGAGCACGGATCCTCACCGGGCCAAGGGAGTCGTGCGGTGCCGCACAGGCTGGGCCCTCGGGGCCCCCGCGGCGGGGGGCGGGGGGCGCCACAAAGCCGGCTTCAACCGCGGGTTCCAAGGACAATAACAATCAGGGACTGGGGGTGTGGTTAAGCAGCAGGGCGCTGGCCTAGCGTGAGTGAGGCCTGGTTACACTCCCAAGCCCCGCAAAAACAAAGCAAAAGCACAGAATATTTAATGGAGAGGGACCTGAATACAGAAACAAACCTACTCTAAAATACTCAAGCCTCAAAGCGCTTATGCCTCTGCGGAGCAGAGACGTTTGTCTCCGCCCAAATTTAAACCAATGAGATCCAAGAAAAAGGCAGTCGTCCCGCCCCTAAGCGGCCGTGGCCCAATGGCAGCCTCTCAGGGGCAGCCGCGCGGTCCTCCGCGTGTGGGATGCGCAGCGCCCTCAGCCCGCCCCGCGCGTCCTCTGCGAACGCCCGCCGGGTCCTTCGGGGAAACTGAGGCAGGGGCCCCGCCGGTGCCGCCGCGGGCGCGTCCTGGAGGCGCGAGGCTTCCCGTCAGGTCCGATTTCCTTAACCGCGCTTGCGGGTCGACCGCTTCCTGCGTGGCCGCCCTTGGAGCCGCGTCTGCACTGCCAGCCCCGGAGCAGCCCGAGACGTGGCCGCGGCGGTGGGGTCCGAGCTGCCGCCGTCCGAGGGGACCCGCGCGCCTGCGCAGACGGGCGAGGGGCTGCCGGGCGGGACAGGCTGGGCGGCTCCTCCGGGCAGCAGCGCTGGGAGACTGTGGGGACTTTGAGCCTCTCTCTCGGGCCCTGAGGAGAGCGGCAGCTCTGGAGCAGGAGGTGGCAGCACAGAGGAGTCCAGGCTCCCACTGCAAGGAGCCACATCCCGCTCTGCGTGCTGTCACCCCAGCACTCTGGGAGGCCGAGGCAGGAGGAGCACAAGTTCACCCCAGTCTGGGCAGTTGAGCGACTGATTTATGACTTAAAGAGACCACTCCTTATCCCAAAAAATAAAAATGGGGGATATGTAGCTCAGCGGCACACCTGCCTGGCAAGCACAAAGTCCTGGATTTGATTCTTGGTACCAATAAAATAAATTTTTAAAAAGTTAAAACGAGGGGAGTTCAAAATTAGCTCATTGGGAAAGCCTTGGGTTCATTCCTCAGTACTAGAAAGAAAAAAAAAACTGAGCTTGGAAAGAGTCGGTGGCTTTGGCTATCGGGAAGTGGGCTCAGCCGGGGAAGCCTCGTGGGGGGAGGGGGCCGGTGAGAAGTCCGTGCCCGAGGAGTTTTGGAAGGAGTTAGGCCAGTACCCCCTGGTCTGGCCTTAAAGCGGTTCGTGCTAGCGCTGGCGACTGACCTGCATCCTCAGACCTGCCTTCGCTTTCTTTTAATCAGGGTCTGGCCGAGTCGCCCAGGCTGGCTTCAGACTCGTGCTTTAGTCTCCAGAGCAGCTGGAATTACAGACGTGCAACGCACACCACGTCCAGCTTCGTGTTGCTTTTATCAGAGAAAGGTCAATACAGTAGAACATTCGTTAATTAAAAGGAGAGTAACTGGGTGTGGTGGCACTGGCCTGTAATCCAGTTTGCCAGAGGCTGAAGCAGGTGGATCTCAAATTCTAGCCTAACCAGCAAGACCTTGTCTCAAGAGGGAGGGAGGGATATGGAGCTGTTTGCAAAACAGTCGGTGATAGCAGCGCTTTGCTCAAAGTATCTCTTAAAATTCCGGTTGAGTGGGATTACTATTAAAGGGAGATTAACTCTATGCTCTTACAGGTGTTACTGTCTCTCCTGCGGTGCTGAAAACTGAGCTTTGGTACCGTGTCCTGACCACATCCCCAGAACTTTCCTTTGCTTCCTTAGTGCTACTGAGCATTGAACTCAGGGCCTTTACACTGAGATACAACCCTGGCCCTTTCCTTCTTTCTCCTTTCTTAATCTTTCTTTTTCTCTTTCTGTCACTTTTTATTTTGGGACAAGGTCTTGCTAAGTCACTAAGTCACTCTGAGATGGGCTTGATCTTGTGATCCTCTTGCCTCAGCTTCCAGAGTGCTGAGATTACAGATGTCTTTTTTTTTTTTTAATGTTTTCAGTTTATTTTTTTTGCAGTACCAGGGATCAAACTCGGGCCCTTATGCTTCCCAAATAGGCGTGGTACCACTTTAGCTAAATCCCTGGCCCTATGTTTTCAGTTTAATAGCTAATTTTTTATTTTATTTTGATTTGACTGTATGTTGTAGAATTTAAGGCTTGTGCTCCTCGGGAACTTTTTCATAGCTTCTTCTTCCATTTTTTTGGGGGGACAGGGTCTCCCTTTTTTTTTTTTTTTTGTAGTTCAGGGTGGCTCTGAGGTCACTATGGAGCCCAGGCAAGCCTCGAACTCAGCAATCCTCCTGTCTCTGCCTCCCGAGTGCTGGGATTACAGGCGTGAGCCACCACGCCTGGCACTGTGATATGTGGTATCAGGGAGTCGAATATGGGACCTTGTGTTTGCAAAGAAGCAGATGGCGGAACCACAGAGCTAAATCTCCACCCCTCTTTTTAAAACTTTGAGACATAAGGCTGATGTGGTGGTGCAAGCCTGTCACCTCAGCACTCAGGAGGATCACTGTGATCTCGAGGCCAGCCCGGTCTACACAGTGAGTTCAAGGCCTGCCTGAAGTACAGAGCAAGCAAGACCCTGTCTCAAATTGAGACAGAATTTCACTAAATTGCCCAGGTTGGGCTTGAATTTGTGATCCACCTACTTCAGCCTCCACCACTCCAACCCCAACAAAGTCTTTTCAGCTAGTTTTCCAGTCATACTACAACTCTGCCCCCGTGAGGGGGTGACCCGCCTTTCCACAGCGAGACACCCACAGCGGTGGCACACTGGTGTGGGGGGCTCACTGGCGCTGGGGTGCCAGGCAGAGGTCTGGAGTACGGCTGCACGTGCAGTTTCTGGGTCAGTCCCAGATTCCTGAGCCGAGGCTGGGGAGCAGGTGGGCCGGCTCGGCCCTGCTTCCGGTCTCCCCAGCCCGAGAGGGGCGGCCGGGCGGGAGCTGGCGGGGGTGGGTCGTCTTGGCCTCGGAAGCCCCAGGCGCCTCAGGAGGGGGACCGTCAGGGCTCCGGACAAATGGAACTCGACACTCAGGTTCCCGGGGCTCCGGCCCCACGTCCAGTTACAGGGCAGCGGGACCCCGGTGCCCACCGGTCCCAGGACCTTCCGGAGGGAGCCTCTGGCTCGGGCCCGGGTCCCGCCACCCCGAGCAACTGCGGACCCCCAGGGCGGGGCGGCGGGGAAGCCGGGGCGCCGCCCGGGAGGGTCCTGGGAGCCCGCCGCCCCGCCCCGGGGCCGTCTCTCGCGGACGAGATAACGCATGACAAAGGCGCGCGACGGCTCCGTGCTGGGCGCGGGGCGGGCGGGGAGGGGCCTCCGGCCCCGCGGCCCGGGCCGCTCATCTACCTGCCCCCGGGCAGCTGCGGGGAGGCCGTTCCGACCGAGCTGCGGGGCCGTCGGCGCTCCCGGGGCGGCTCGTGGCTCGCAGGGTGTGCCCGGGCGGGAGACCGGCCGCGCCGAAGCCGTGGGCAGATGCGCGGGGCGACCCACGGCGCGGAGCCCGCCCGGCGCCCCCGGCTCAGGATCCGCCCTCCGCGGGGCCCCCGGGCTTCCCCGGGCCTCGAGCAGCGCGAGAGCGGGGCCGGCCGGGGACAGACTCGGGTGCCGCGGGCCCTCGAGGGCTGTCGTCCCGCCGGCCGAGCGGAGCCCTCAGAGCAGACCGGGCCCGGCCGAGCCGCCCTCCCGCGCGCCCGCTCTCGCAGCCCCCGGGCCCAGCCGCGGCCCGGGCAGCTGCGGAGGCCCCGCGCCGTCTGAAGCCGTCCGAGGCGGTGGGGGTGTCGCGGAGCGCCGGAGGGGGCTCTGCCGGCGGCTGCGGTGGGGGCGGGGGCAGGAAGCTGGCCCCAGGGGAGCCATCCAGGCCCATTCAAGGGCTGAGCACTTGTTTAGGGTTGGAGGCCGCCTCCTCTGGGGGCCCGGATTGCCCAGCCAAGGCCATTGTCCGGCCCCTTCCCCCGGCCCTCCCGGGCCTCTTTGAACCTCAAGCAGACACTTTTCTCCACACGCCCCCACCCCCTGGTCTCCCCACCCAGGAACCCAGGCTGGAGGCCGGGGCGGAGGGGGGAGGGCCGGGCCGCCGCGGCGTGGGATGCCGCCGGGCGGGGACGGGGCGCGGGTCCCTCCGGGCTGCCCGGCCGGAGAGCTCGGGCTCAGGGCACCGAGCTTCCGGGGGCGCGGGGCGCGCCGGGCCCGAGTCCGTGCTGGAGGCGTCCAGAGCCCGGCTCCGGGCGTGGCGTGGCGCCTGTGCTGGAGATGTGGGCCCAGGCGGGGCCCGACGAGCGCCCCTCGGCCGCACGCCCGAGCCCCCGGACGGGGACGCAGGGCACGGTGCGGGCTCTGCGGAGGGCCGGGGGTGGCGAGGCGCCCCGGCAGCGCCCGCTCCCTAGGGCCGCAGAGCGCGGAGGGGCCCGCTGGGCGCCCAGAGACGCCCGGGCTCAGCCCCGGCCTCAGTTTCTCCCCGTCCCTCCTCCGCCCACCGGGGGCGGGGCCGGAGGTCAAGGGCAGGGGTGGGACCGGGGAGAGGTGTGGCGCAGGCCCTCGGAGGGCTCATTTCTTCAGGGCTCCGGCTCGGGGCGCCCTCTTCCCCATGGCCGGACACCTGGCTTCGGACTTCGCCTTCTCGCCCCCGCCGGGCGGTGGGGGCGACGGGCCGGGAGCGCCAGAGCCGGGCTGGGTCGACGCTCGCACCTGGCTGGGCTTCCAAGGCCCTCCCGGGGGCCCGGGAGCCGGCGCGGGGGTCGGGCCTGGCTCGGAGGTGTGGGGTATCCCGCCGTGCCCCCAGCCGTACGAGTTCTGCGGAGGGGTGGCGTACCCTGGGCCTCAGGTTGGGATGGGCCTGGCGCCCCAAGGCGGCCTGGAGAGCCCCCACCCCGAGGGCGAGGCGGGGGCCGGGCTGGAGAGCACCTCGGAGGCGGCCTCCCCCGAGCCCTGCGCCCTCCCGGGTGTGAAGGTGGAGAAGGAGAAGCTGGAAGCCAACCCGGAGGAGGTGAGAGACGTGCCGGAGGTGGCTGGGCCGGCGGAAGCCCGGGCCTGGAGCGCGAGGGCCCGCGCGCGGGTCTGCCACCGCGAGAGGTGTGGTGATGCCAGGGCAGCAGGCGCGACCGGGCAGGGGCAGGCGGGGGCGGGGCGGAGTTGGCCTGCTCCGGCCTCAGGCCTCAGCCTCCTGGGCCCGCGCCCGCTCCGCCGGGCTGGATGGGTCCGCTCTTCCCGCGGCCCTGGGGGAGAGTCTGCCCTTGTCACACCCGGCTTCGGCCCCGGGTTAGCAAGGCCTCGGGACACAAGCAGTGCTCAGCCCGGGTCACGGTTCCCGGTCGGCCAGGGTGCCACTGGTGCTGATCGGCGGCCCTGCCTGCCCGGCTCTTGCTGCCTCTCCGGCCAAGTTTAAGGCCGCGCTGGCCTCCGCCTGTGCCCTGGGCGCCCTCGCGCAGTGTGAGGAGTTGAGGGGCAGTTCGCGCCGTCTCCTCTTTCCGGAAAAAGGAACGGGCAGACGCCGTCCTGGGCTCCTGCTGGGGGTGTGGGGGCTGCCGGGGGCCGCGGCTGTGCAGCGACCAGACCAGGTGCGGAGCCCCATCCCCCGGCAGCGCGCGGACGCCCGCCGGGCTGGGCCTCGCTGGGAGATGGCGCTGCGGGCTCGTGGCTGCGCGCGGGGCCCACTCCTAGGGGCGGCCGTGCCCTCCCCGGTAGCCCGTCATTATCCCATTACCGCACACCGTCTCCTGGGGAGGCATTATTGGCTTATTTCACGGGTCTTAAGGGCTCAGTGAGGCAAGGGTTGGAATTTGGATTCACCTCGCTCCAAATCCCCCAAATGGGATTTGAGGAAGCGGCGAGGGCAGCGGAGGGGTTTGCAGGTTTGTCCCTGGCGGAGCCGGGGTCGGGACGGGGAGGGCGGCCCCACCGGGCGCCCGGCGAAGGCTCCCGGCTGCCGTGTGTCCGCGGCCGCCGCTCCCCCGCACCGCCCACCCTCCCGTCAGGGCGCCTCCCGCCCCCGTGGGGATGCCACCGCACCCCGGCGGCTCGCGGCCCGCAGCGGTGCCTCTGGCTCCCTTCGTACCGCCGCCCTCTCCGCAGGAGGCGCTGCCGTCCCCCCTCGGGACGCTGGTCGGGCACCAGCCCGTGTGGCGCCCGAGCCGCCCCAGTCGGTTGACAGCGCTAAAGCGGGCGTTTCGAGGTTTCACTCGAGCCCTTTGCCGCGGGAGAGGAGGCCCCACCCGCCCCTCCCTAGACCTCGGCAATGCGAGGGCGCACGTTTACCCTCGTCCCGCTACCCTTCCGCCCTCTGACCCTACTTTTCCCGTGGTGCTCTGTTGGCAGGAGCGCCCACTTGCGCTGCTGCGCTTGAATGTTGTCTCTGTGAGGTCGGGGATTGGTCTTCCTTGCGTAACTGCTGGCTTGTAGACGGTGCCCGGCAAATTTAAATGAACTAATGAGAATGCAGAGAGATACAGTAAAAAACGAAGGGTAATCTGATTTAGAGACCTGGACACGGAGTAGGAGTGGCCTTGAACTCCTTTTGTGTCCCAAATGCTTCATTTGCAATCTTCCTGCCTCGGCCTCCTGACTGCTGGGATTGAAGGTGTGTGTCACCACATCTGGCTCCACTTCTGTGCTTCCCTAATGTGTGTGTGTGTGCGTGTGCTGTGTCCCGTTGCAGAACCTGGAACCAAGCTGGAGAAGGTGTAATGAAATTTAGGTTCAAACGACACCGTAGTCTTTCTCTGGTCTGAAAACTTTTCTTGGGTGGTGTAACCCTGGCGTCCGGGAGTTCACTGTGGCCTCGGAACCTGGGGCGGGGCCTGCCCTTGCCCTCTGCCCAGGGCTTCCACCTCTCGATGGTAAAGCAGGGGTCGCTGGGCCGAGGTGACTCCCGCGGGGGTTCCTGAGCCCCGATCGGAGAGGGAGGGTCATGCTGGCGAGCCCTCTGCATTTTTTTAATGCAGTCTCAGGACATCAATGCCCTGCAGAAAGAGCTGGAGCAATTTGCCAAGCTGTTGAAGCAGAAGAGGATCACCCTGGGGTACACACAGGCCGATGTGGGGCTCACTCTGGGCGCCATCTTTGGTGGGTCCCCTCGGCGCGGGCTGCTCCTCGCCGGGAAACCCTGACCCGAGGGTGGGGGAGGGGCCGGTGCTGAGCGCGCGCTCGCTGCCTCCAGGGAAGGTGTTCAGCCAGACCACCATCTGCCGCTTCGAGGCTCTGCAGCTCAGCTTCAAGAACATGTGCAAGCTGCGGCCCCTGCTGGAGAGGTGGGTGGAGGAGGCCGACAGCAACAACGAGGGCCTTCAGGAGGTAAGGGCGCGCCTGCGTGCCGAGGCGGAGCCCCGCCCCCCGCGCCGCGCCTGCAGCTCGCTCCCGCTCCGCCCCGGTTCCCTGCCTGTCTCGTTTTTTACCTTTTGAAACAAGGTCTTACAGGGTACCCCAGGCTGACCTTGAACCCGGGCGGTCCCGTCCCAGCCTTCCAGGGCTGTGATGACAGGCGGGCCGTTCCTTCCCTCCTGGCTGTCTCACCTGTGCTCTGGAGACCCGCGGCCTCCAGCATCCCTGCGAGGGAGCCTGACCTCCAGCAGAGGGCGCCAGGTGTCCCCTCGGTTTGCCCAGGACCCTTTCCTCGCCCACCCCTCCAGCGGTGCAGCACCTGGACTCGCCGCCCTGTCCCCCCTCTCTCCCCGTTCCCAGAGATGCAAGACCGAGAGCCTCATGCAGGCCCGGAAGAGGAAGCGGACGAGCATCGAGAACCAAGTGAGAGGCAACCTGGAGACCATGTTCCTGCAGTGCCCGAAGCCCACGCTGCAGCAGATCGGCCGCATCGCGCAGCAGCTGGGGCTGGAGAAGGACGTGAGTGCCATCCTGTGCGCCGGGGGGTCTGCCCCAGGCTGGTCACTGCGGCCTGGGGCGGGCAGCGCCGAGCCGAGCCAGAGCCGCCGCCCTCTCCTGGCCGCAGGTGGTCCGAGTGTGGTTCTGCAACCGCCGCCAGAAGGGCAAGCGATCCAGCAGCGACTACGCCCCGCGCGAGGATTACGAGGCCGCAGGGTCGCCTTTCGCGGGGGGCCCCGTATCCTTCCCTCTGGCTCCAGGGCCCCATTTTGGTTCCCCAGGCTACGGAAGCCCCCACTTCACCACACTGTACTCCTCGGTCCCCTTCCCGGAGGGGGAGGCCTTTCCCCCGGTGTCCATCGCCGCCCTGGGGTCTCCCATGCACTCAAACTGAGGCCGAGGCAGCGCCTTTCCCAGTGGCAGGTGGAGGGGGCGGGGCAGGGCCTGGGTCTGCCAGGCCGCGGGGTTGAGTTCTTCATTCACTAAGGGAGCAGTTAGAGGCACAGGGGGGGGCGGGGAGTTTGGGGGGCGGGTCCGAGGGAAGTGGAGGTTCGGTGATGCTCTTGATTTTAAACCCCTCGTCACTTTGATTTTTAAATAAAGAACCCTGGGGCACAGTAGACACTTCTGTCTTTGGTTTTCCTTTAGTTACCGAGATGGCGGGAATGGGGGCCCCAGTGGGACAGGAACCGCTTTCACAAAGATGCCAGCTGACCTGCTGGAGGCCGTGCAGCACGGGGGGCTGTTCGCAGGGGCTGCGAGCTGGGCTGCCCCGCTAGGCCGGGGCCCGTCGGAATGCCACACCTGTGCTGTTCAGAGCTGGCTTTGTCATCACGGTGCGAGTCCTCGGGGCTCTGCACTAACTCAAGACCTACCATTTCTGCTGCACCTTGCCTGGCAGAAACTATGCATTCCTTGTTGGGTGCTGGGGCTTGAACCCTGAGCTCTGCACTGAGCTGAGTTGCCAAGCTGTTTCTATTTGTGCCTATCATCCACTCATTGCGATGCTGGGGCTTAAGTCCGGGTGGGCTACATCCCCAGCCCTGTTTTGGAGGCAGGCGCTCCGTAGGGCCCTGAAACTATGCTTGAGCTCAGTCCTGCACAGCTGGAGTGACAGGCGTGTGCCACAGAGCCCAGGAACTTGTGTTTGCTCCACACCGGTGCCCCCCGGGCTTCTGCTTAGGTTCTGAGGTTCTGCATGCCCCATCTAAGTGACTCCCCAGGTAACCTCATCTCGTTTCTACCTTTGCTGATGGCTAGTTAGGGGTCTTTGCTTGGAGCAGTTTCCACAGTGTGGGGAAAATCTGGACTGCTAAGTTTAGGAAGGACTATAAGAATCCTATAAGAGCCGTCATCTGAGTTTCACAAAATCTCAAATACCTTAATTCATTTTGTGCAGTGTTTTTTTTTTTTTTTTTTTTTGAGTCTTGCTTTGTAGTTCAGGCTGGCCCTGAGCTCACTATGTAGCCCAGGTATTTTGTGCGCTTTTATCGAACTGCAGACCTGGTGCTTATGAGGCAGGTACCAGAACTAGTGTTTAAAGCCCTGGTCCTGATTTTGGCTTTCTGAGAGGGGGAGGGGCATCCTTGGATTGCTCAGGATGGCCAGGAACTTGCTGTGCACCCCAGGGTGAGCCTACTCTGGGTCCCCCTCCCCGGCTGAGGAATCCTGGGTCGATGCGCTGTGCACGCACCGAACCCACCTGCGCCTCGTCTGGATGCAGTGGGTCTGCTTTGTCTGTGGCTCAGGGTCTTTATTACTTGGGTGTCTCTTGCTTTTCCTTTTCTGCCTGCCCCAGCTCACCCGCGCACTCCTCTCGGGGAGCAGGTTCCGACAGTCCTCTGCTCATCCCTATGCTCTTGTAAGAATACGAATTTGTTGTCCAGACTTTGCCCGTCTGTTTGCCCAAGAACTGGGAAGCAAAGCGTATCAGAAGAATAAGTACCAGAGGCCAGTAAAGCTGCTTATCCTTTATTTGGAAGTGAAAGCAAAGCTCTGGAAAGCAGAGGCTGGAAATGAGTTTCAGGTTACTGAGGTCACAGTCAACAGCAGGACTAGCCCGAATGAGGACCAATGGGGCTGTGCGGTTTCCCAGCACCCTAGGGGTGCCGTTCAGAAACGTGAAGAATCCCCATCTTCCTGGGTGTGGCTTCCGCTGTCTGGGTGCTATCCAGGTCCTCTGGTGTCCGTGACAACAGGGACTTACGTCCTGTAACGGGGACATCCTGGCTCCTGGCCACATCTGGAGGCAGCACCTTGTTTGGCAGGAAGTGAGCTTTTGCCCCCTTGGCCACCAGGCTGCTCCAGGCCCAGGATCAGTGCCCACAGCAACCTCTCCTGGAGTCATTCCCTCCTGCAAGGGAAGGGAGCAAGGTAAGCATCTTTATTTTTCTTTAGTTTTGTTTTTTGAGACAGGGTCTGGCTTTGTAGTCCAGGCTGGCCCTGAGCTCACTATGTAGCCCAGGCAAGCCTCGAACTCAGCAATCCTCCTGCCTCTGCCTCCCCAAGGCTGGGATGACAGGCGTGAGCCACCACGCCCAGCGAAGGGAGTTATTCTTAAGGGCCAGCTGCACCCACTGTGTCCAACTGTGGGTTGGAGATGTCAGTGCCATCCTCGGGCTTTGGTGAGGGCCTCAGATCTGGATGCCAACATGGCACCTTGGGCATCAGAAGTTGGCCTTTCTGGCCGCCTGGATGCTTCACCCAACACATGTCACATGGTACCCGATGTCACAGCCATCTCACTGAACCCAGGCTACAGTCTCCCTGGGGCAGCCTGCAACCAGGGGTGGCACAGGGCTGCCCATCCCCAAGTGCACAGCGAGCCACGCGGGTGCTGCCTGGCAGCGCGCAAGGACTGGCATCCACCTTGAAGGGGTGACTAACACCAGCTGCCCAGGCCGAGGCTCAGACCCTGAGTAACCACAGCCGAACTGCACGCAAACAGACTCCGGAGTGGGAGCGGGCAAACTGGTCCCCGTCTCGCCTCTTTGGAGACAGGATCACTCTGTGCCACCCACACCGACCTGAACTCTATTCTCAGCCCTCTGTGCTGGGATCACAGATGCAACACCCTGTCTGTGAAGAACAAGGTTAAAGTTCTAAAACAGGAACTCAGCCTGGGGCGTGGCTTGGGCAGAGCACTTGCCCAGTGTGAAGCGCTGGCGTGTGCGGTGCTGGGCCATGCCAGCCCTTGCTCAGCAGGTGCTCCAGACTGCCCAGGCGGTCTGTCCTTCTTTGCGTCTTTCCTCTCCCTGCCCCTCTCCCCACAGGGGTTTCTTGCCAGCTGGCCCAGGCTAATTTCAAGTTTGGGATCTTCTTGCCTCAGCCTTCCAAGTAGTCGGGACTATAGGCCGCCATTCTAGTTTTGATCACTTCTACAAATAATTTGGCTCCTGTGCATATTTATCCATCTGTGCTAAGTGGGGTCCTGCCACCCCACTGCCTGGCCTCTGTCCGTCTCCTGTCTTTACTGCCCAAGAGGGCCCGCAGCCTGAGGGTCGGAAAAAGAACCAATTGATGGTGAGAAGACTGTGAGGCCTCGACTTACCCACTGGGTGTCACTGGGGCTTTCTCCATGCGGAGCTTCTTCCTGGGTTCCGAAAGCCCGGCGGGGCCCTGGGGAGCCTCGCTGTCGTCATCCAGTTCTGCCAGCACTCGGTGAGCTGATTTCCTCCGGTTTCTTGGGGGTGCGCCAGGTGTGGGGACCACTGCTTGGGGCGGGGTGGGAACGGGCCGACTCTGGGACCCACCCCTGCCCCGGGAGAAGGTGAGGGGCTGGGGCCGGAGCTTGCTGAGGCTGCCGATGGAGTTGAGGATCAGTGTGGCCTTGGGGGCAGGGCAGAGGGCGCTGAGGGGCCGCTGGGGGGCGCCCTGGGGGGGCAGCATAGGCTGGAAACCAGCCCCGGCCTCAGCTTCTCTGGACCGAGGGGTGGTAATGGCGGCAAAGTCCTGAGGTTTGACCCGGACTTGCTGGAACATGAAGTAGAACTCCGAGGGGCTGGAACCCGCGGGCTCCTCAGGGCCAAAGGTCAGGAGGTCACCGTCACTCAGCTCCCGCCTGTGGCCCTTGGGGAGGCGCACGTTGTTGACCAGAGTCCCTGTCGGGGGTGGGGCGCGGGAGGGTGGACAAGAACAGAAACGGCCGGTCAGAGCCAGCTGACCCGGTTTGACTTTGCGAGGAACACGAGAACAGTCGCGCTCTCCCACGCACTGTGCACGCTCTGGCTGGGGCCGCCACACGCACTCCTTGTGGGCAGGGACATTTATTTCCCTCCACCTCTCCCTAGAGCGGGCTCCTTCCTCTGCACTGAGGTCTCTCTCTGTCTTTTGGGTACCCGGCCAGCTCCGACTCGAAAACCTGGCGTCACACCCGCTGCCTAGATTCCGGCTCGCCCACGTCCCGGCCCCATTTCCTAACCTACTTCCATGTCTGTAGGTTGAGGGTGTCAGAGCCGCTGGCCTCACAGCTCAGAACTGGGAGCACTGAGTGAATGTCGGCCATGCCACACTCCTAACGGCACCCCCAGAGCACGGTTCACCAAGCCTGGTGTTCACCTAAGAGCAGATTAAGACCTGGATAGGTCAAGTGACAAACCTAAGATTTTGCCAGGTTTTAGCGGCAGAGAACCATAAACAGGCCTCTGAGCTGGCAGAAGTTGGCAAGAAAGACATGCCAGATCCTTAAAATCATTCAGTAACCGGCCAAATGCAGGAAGAGGTGCTCCGTAAAGCTGAAAACTGAGTGAAGTCTGAGCCTGGCCCCTGGATCTACCTCCCAGCCCCTGGGTAAGCTGCGTAGGCCAACAAGGCTCAGTCCTCAGACAGATGCACATTTTTTTTTTTTTTTTTTTGAGACAGAGTCTCGCTTTGTAGTCCAGGCTGGCTCTGAGCTCACTATGTAGCCCAGGCAAGCCTCGAACTCAGCAATCCTCCTGTCTCTGCCTCCCGAGTGCTGGGATGACAGGCGTGAGCCAGCACGCCAGGCTCTTTGGTATGTGGTGTTGATTGCTTGTGGGTGTGTCACCACGCCCAGCATTGTGTGTGGTTACTGGGGATTGAACTCAGGACATTGTGCTTGTGAGGCAGGCTCCGGAACCACTGAGCTAACCCTCCCGCCCCTGCACATTGTTTTTTTGAGACAGGGTCTCACTTTGTAGTTCAGACTGGCCCTGAACTCACTATTTGCACAGGCAAGCCTTGAACTCCCAGCAATTCTGGCTCTGCCTCCCTAGTGCTGGGATTAGATGCATGAACTACCACCCCTGGCATTGTGGTATGTGGTGCTTATTGCTGGTGGGAGTGAGTCACCACCCCCAGATTTGTTGTATGTGATAACCAGGAATTGAACCAGGGACCTTGCGCTTGCTAGGCAGGTGCTGGAACCACTGAGCTGAATGAACCTCCAGCCTCCAGCTGCACATTTTTTGATGGCCAGACAGGGCTGGGCCATGATTGCCTAACCTGACTGGGTGGCAGGTCCCTGCAGACCCCCTTGTCCTAACCCGCACTCCCGAGGGCACGGCTGCCCTGCCCAGTGCTTACCTTGGCTGCTGTGGTCCTCCAGGGTGACCCTCCAGTCATCGCCCCGCCGCTCAGCGTGCAGCTCCGCGTGGACCCCGGAGATGAGGCCAGGCTCCTGCTGGGGCCGCAGGGCCACATCGCACAGGTCCACTCTGCGGCCCAGCCGGTAGGTGCAGCCGGCCCCAGTGGGCGGGTGGAAGGTGTAGAGGTCACCCCCCCTGCCGCCCCCTATTCGCAGCAGCTGGAAGCAGGGCAGCATGGGCAGTGCCTCCTCCACACCCCCTCCACTCAGGAGTCCATTGCCCGGCTCCACACCTGGGCCAGGTACTAAGTCTGCTGCACCTGGGGTGCACGAAGTAATCTCCACTTCAAATACAGCACCGAGGAGTGCCAATTCTGGACGCAAGCAGCCTAGCCACAAATACCAAACTGGCTCTTTGGGAGACGGGTGACCCTAAAACTCCACGAAGGCCAGTGTTCGGGGCAGAAACAGCAGCCCCCTGTGGTGCCTCAGCTGAGCTGGGTCCTCCGCCGCCGAACGCCCGGGGCTTCGGTCTGCGCGAGAGAAGGCCACGTTGCGACGCTGGCAGCTCCGGGCAGGGCCAGCTGGACTCTGACGCACGCCGCCAGACTCGCTCTTGGGAGTACAGCCCCTTCCCGCACGACGGCGCCCTGCTCTGCTGGCCGGAACTTACTTGAGACTAGTTCGACCCTTGAGGGAGAGGATCCGCTGTCACCCCAAAGGGGCCCCAAAGGCCTGTTTAACCCCTTGCTTTCCGTTTCTCTGTGAAAAAAAACCAGGAAGGCGTTCCTTATGTCCCTGAAGGACAAACCCAGCCTTTTTCCTCCCGGCCTCAGCTCAGTTTCAAGTCTACCGCGCCGTGAGGCCTGAGCGGCTTCGCTTTGGGCAGTGCTACCAGGCCCGCCGCGCCCGCGCTCCCGCTGCAGTTTGACAGCCAGGAAGTCCCGGAAGGGAGGGGCGCGGCATCAGTGCGCGGGCAGCGCCGACTCCGCCTCCAGATCGCCCAATGCCCAGTGGGCCCGCCCCATTCCGCTTCTGATTGGCTATCTCGTCCATCCATCTCCACTCTATTGGGCAACTCCCGAGCTCCCGCCTTTCGCTTTTTCTGATTGGCCCACAAATTTTCCCGGGTTCCCGGAGTGGGGAGGAGTCATCAGGGCGCGGAGACACCGAGCGCGTTAACTGGGCCAATTTTAGAAGTCACTGCGCCTGCGTACACCTTCGCTCCTCCCCTTTCAGGGTGAAGGCTTTGCCAGGGGCCCGCCAACCCACCCGCCTTGCGCAGGCGCGGTCAGGGACAAAGGCTCGGGGGGGTGTGGTCAAGGGGTTGAGCGGGCGCTCGAACTGGGTAAGGGGCGTTCCGGAAGTGTCGGTTGGGGGCGGGGAGGGGGTCTAGGGTGGGTTCTGGGGTCTCGTAGGGAAAGAGTGGCCTGGGAAAGGAGGCAAAGAGAAGCTCAGGGAGTCCCTAGAGCGCTGGGCTCAGAGAGGCAAAGAAACGGGGCTCTGGGGGAGAAGAAGACAGCTGAGCGGGCTCTCAGCTGGATGGCCAGGAGTGAGGGGTCCAAGTCCCTTCTTCAGGAGAAAAGCAAGTGAGAGTGTAGAAAGAGATGGGGTCGGGACCCCAGGCGGGGCCGCGGGGACGCGCGGGGGCCGAGGCGCTCGGGTGCGAGGGTTGAGGCCGGCGCTCCGCTCCCCGGTGCGAGCTGCCGGAGCCCGGGCGCGCAGCCTGCTGGGGCCAGGCCGGGGCCAGCGCGCGATCGGGCAGCCGGGGGCCATGGCCTGGTGGTGCCGGGGTGGGCTTCCGCCGCGCCTTGCCGGGCGTGGAGCGAGCGCTGGAGGTGGGGCTGCGGGGCGCTGCGCTGGGGACCTCCGCCCTCCCCTCGACCGCGGCGGCACGGATCGCGGGGACTCGAGGCTGCCCTGAGTCTTCCGGGCGTGCAGCCTGAGCCTCCCCGGAGACTCCAGCCTCAGCGCCCTTTCTCGCGTCAGGGTACTGCCTGGCTCTGTCGAGAGTCGGGTTGGAACGAGCGAGTCGCCTCCCACCTTCTGGAAACAGCTTAGCGTCGGGGGGACCCGGCTGTAGTTCAGGGATTGTGAATGGCTTGTGGACGCTTTCTCCTCGGAAGGTGGCCTGAAAATCGAGCCGGAGTATCCTTGTTTGTCCTGTCGTCCAGGGAAACCTAGCCTTCTGGAGACAGAACCTGGAGCTTCCCGGTACCGGGGAGATGTTGCCACCTCCAGGTCAGTGGGCGCCAGGGGCGGTGGGACAGCCTCGCCCCGGAGGACCGACGCCCCGCTCTGTGGCTTCTCCAGGTCTCTCTGGGCTGCTCCCCCCCGCCCACTTCCAAGCGCGGCCCCTTCCTGCTCAGCCAAGGGTGCCTCCGACCTGGGTCTCGGACATTCCCCTCGCCCAGGCCCCGGCCCGTCCAGGTGTCTCGGAGAGACACCAGAGGCCTCCGGCGACCACGTGGGAACGGGACGTTTCTGGCAACGGGCAAGGGCCTGGTCGGAGAGGCAGGTAGGGAGCCAGTGCCGCCGTTTTGTCAGCTGCTTGCTAGTGACAGTCACCGAAATGGCTCCTTCCCTTATTCTGGCCCTTGGTTCCATTACTTGCGCGTTTTTACACAGGCAGTTATCTGTACCAACAGTGCATAATTACTCATGTGTTAAGACGCCTGAGATGGGAATAATAAAGAGTAGGAGACCTCTGATTTACGTCCTCCATTCATAAAGCATTTACCTGGGCGTGGGGGTAGAGCCCTGTAACACCAGTACCCGGGAGCCTGAGGCAGGAAGAGTGCCGTGAACTGGAGCCCAGCTTGGCTTCCATAGTGAGTTCCCGGCCACTGATCTACATAGCAGTACTGTCTTCTGTTCCCGAGACACGGTCTCCTACAGACATGTACCGCCGTGCCCAGCAACCCTGTCTCAAAAATACCAAAAAGAAAAAACTCAAAAAACAATTAACAAAGAATTGAGATTTCAAAGAAAGAGAAGCTGACCAGCGGCTCATCGTGACGCGCACCCTCAAGGCAGATGCGGGGCAGAGGCTAGTGCCGGAGTAGGTGTGCAGGTTTCGCTCTGACCGAGGGCTGGACAAGCCTTTCCCGGGGACCGCCGTGGGCACAGGCCGCGCTGCTCGTGAATGTCGTGAGAGCTCTAGTGCCTGCGGTGCCACCTGTGTCCTTTCCTAAACTTGCAAGTGTTACTCTGCCGCGCTACGGCCCCAGTGTGGGTGATCCAGGCAGGAAGGACGGGCAAGGAGGAGCGCAAGGCTGGTGTAGGGAGACAGATGCACTTATTTCCCTAGCCTACAGATCCTTTTTACTTAAAAAAAAAACAAAAACAGGGCCGGGAATTCAGCTCAGTGGTTCCGGTGCCTGCCTCGCAAGCGCAAGGTCCCTGGTTCGATCCCCAGTAACTACACACAATACTGGGTGTGGTGACTCACGCTTACCAGCAATCAGAACCACATACCACAGTGCCGGGCATGGTGGCTCACGCCTGTGATCCCAGCACTCTGGAGGCAGAGGCAGGAGGATTGCTAGTTTGAGGCTTGCCTGGGCTGCCTAGTGAGAACAGGGCCAGCCTGGACTACAAAGCAAGACCCTGTCTCAGAAAATAAAAACAAAAACACCAAACAATAGCCCGTGATTCCCAACAAGGGAGCTGTCTTAGGAGCCGCGTCGCAAGCTGTTTAAACCTCAGAGCACCACAGAACGTTCTCCCCGCTCAGCACTGTGTCCTGTACTGAGTCGCCCCTCTCACCTCACACAGTGCTCAGACATGCAGTGCAGGCCTGCACCAAGCATCCGGCCTTGCTGTGGCGGCGCTGGAAACTCGGATGTCCTCACCCTAAAGTTCTCCGTTTTTTATTTTTTGGTAGTGGGCATTGAACTCATGGCCTCGTGCTTGCTAGGCAGACTACAGCACCACTGAGCTGAGTCCCTGGCCCTCACTTCTTTACCTTAAATCAGAGCTCAGAAGTTTCTGCAGGTTCTTCAACAGTGTGCTCACGACATGCACGTCAGATATCTCTGCACTTGTCTGCTGTGTGTAGCTCTCTGCAGAGATCTTGGCCCACGATTCCCCAAGCGATTAGGTCCTGTGGGCCCTGACAGTGGCACCCTGAATGCAGAGACCCCACCTCTTCACATAACAACACACCTACTTCCTACAGCTGCTGCCTGTACCCGCGGCACCCCTTAGCACGAGACACGTCTCCCCTGTGCCCTCCTGTCTGCAGGTCCCTGGAACTGGCAGGCCCGCAGGCCCTGAGCCAGCAGGCAGAGCTCATCTCCTGGCAGCTGCAGGAGCTGCGGCGGCGGGAGGAGGAGGTGCAGGGCCTGCGGGAGACCTCGCTGCAGCAGAAGATGAGGCTGGAGGCCCAGGCTGTGGAGCTGGAGGCTCTGGCCCGGGCCGAGAGGGCCAGCCAGGCTGAGGCCGAGGGCCTGCGCGCCGCCTTGGCCGGGGCTGAGGTTGTGCGGAAAAAGCTGGAAGAGGGGAGCCAGCGGGAGCTGGAGGAGGTTCAGAGGCTGCACCAAGAGCAGGTGAGCCCAGGGCGGGGTCCATCCCGCGACAGCTCGGGTGGAGAGCCGGTGTCACAGAGGGCTCCGGTGAGGGGAGGCCGCAGGCGGCCCGCAGGGACAGGCCTCGTGCGTGGGGCGTACTCAGCTCGTGCTGGGCCTTCCATCGCTTGAGGGCCGCCTTGCCCTTCTGGTAGGAGTTTTCCTCCGGTTTTACCCAGGTGCCCGCACCCCCTGGGAGCTTCATAAGGGCCAGTGAGGAAGTGGGCCTGGGCCCACAGGGCGGGGAGGGGTTTCTCAGGCAGGAAGCTCAACGCTGCTCTCTGCCAGCCTGGATGCGGGGGTCCCGGTGCCCCTGGGTGGAGCTGGCGGATAGCTGTCGTGTAGGGCGCTCTGAGGTCTAGAAGTGGGAGTGGAGGGCCAGGGTCAGAGCAGGCGAGGCGCAGGAGGCCCCGATTTCCAGGCCAGCTGGGCCCTGCTGAGCGCGCCCTTCCCCCCACAGCTGTCCTCCCTGACGCAGGCTCACCAGGAGGCTCTGGCCAGTTTGACCCACAAGGCCGAGGGCTTGGAGAAGTCTCTGAGCAGTCTGGAAGCCAGCAGGGCAGGGGAAGCCAAGGAGTGGGCCGAAGCCCAGAATGAGGCTGAGCTGCTGAGGACGCAGCTGAGGTGTGTGTGTGTGTGTGTGTGTGAGTGCGTGTGCACGCGTGTATGCATGCACACCAGAGGAGGTCCCAGCGGTTGGCAGCCGGCGTCTCCAGGGTGCCTCACGAATGGCTGCTTTGCTTCTCCCCCAACCCTAGCAAGACCCAAGGAGACCTGGAGGCTCAGGTGGCCCTGGTTGAGAACCTTCGGAAATACGTGGGGGAACAAGTCCCTCCCGAGGCCCGCAGCCAGGCCTGGGAGGCCGAGCGGCAGGAGCTTCTGGCCGCTGTGCAGGTGGGGGCGTCGCGCTGGCCGGGGAGGGACTGTGGGGCTTCGGTCGGGGCCTGCTGTGGCCCCGGGGCGGAACACCGTCGGGGAGACGGTGCTGTTGCAGGGTCTGCGCAGGCGCCGGGCCTGAGACACGTCTGTGACCCGCATAGCGCCTACAGGAGGACCGCGCCGGCCTGCGGAGCACTGCCGAGCTGCTGCACGTGCGTGTGCAGAGCCTCACGAGCGTGCTTGCCCTGCAGGAGGAGGAGCTGACCAGGAAGGTGGGCTCTGGGTCCTGCGGGTGGCAGCGCCCTGCTGTCCTGGGCCTCCAGCCCTTGCTGCGGCTGCTGCTCAGGCGGGGAAGGGAGGACCCTGGCCTCCTCCTCTGCTCGATCCCGAGCCAGCGCGTCCTCCTGCCGGCAGCTCCCGCCGTCAGACCCGCTGGAGCCCGAGTGCGTGAAGAAGCACCAGTCCCTGCTGAGCCGCTGGCGGGAGAAGGTGTTCGCCCTGCTGGTGCAGCTCAAGTCCCAGGAGCTGGAGCACAGAGACTCCGTGAGGGCGCTGCGGGCACAGGTCGGGCCCCGCCCTCCGCGCATGCTTCCCAGGCTCCTCGTGCAAGGGTGCTTCCATTCAATAAGTACTTCCGGAAGCTTGTTCTGGGGTGGATGTCTGTAATCCCAGCACACTGGGAGGCCGAGGCAGGAGGACCCCGAGTGCCAGCTCACCCATCCTGGCAATTTACAAAGACCCTATCTGAAAAAGTTAAAGAAAAAAAAGGCTGGGGACGTAACTCAGTGCAAAAGCAAAAAATAAATTAAGGTTACTGAACTCTTCCCGTGTGCGGGTCACAGTCCTGGACGCCACAGGCTCGGTGAGCAACTGAGAAGGCCACAGCAGGCAGCCGCGGGTGCACAAAGAGCCTGCAGGGGGCCTGACAGGCCGGGGGTCTGCGGGGCTGCTGTGGGTGGTCCTGGGAGCCCTGCCCAGCTCCTTGTCGTCCGCAGGTGGCAGAGCTGCAGGAGCAGGTGACAGCCCAGGGCCGGGAGCCGGCCGTGCTGCAGCGCGCCCTGCAGGACAGAGCCGCGGAGGTGGAGGTGGAGCGGACCGGAGCCAAGGTCGGTGAGCGCGGGAGGAGCCCCAGGGCGGGTCTGCAGACCCAGGGAGGAGGCTCTGCCCTCACTGTGTCTCCCCAGGCCCTGCAGCTGGAGCTGGGCCGAGCTCAGGAGGCCTGGCGGCGGCAGCAGCAGCAAACGGCCGCGGCGGAGGAGCAGCTGAAGCTGGTGGCCGGCACTGTCAGCAGGTGTCCGGGCCGCAGGGCTGCGTGGGAGAGCGTGTCCGGCTCCTCCAGCTTCCGGGCGCCTGCTTGGGCCCAGTAACCACTTCCACCCTGAGCAGGGCGGGGCCTGTGTCCCAGCGGCTGGCTTCGAGCACGGAGCAGATAACGGTTGAGGGCTTTGTAAAATCACACTGCAGGCTGGATCCTTGCTTACCAAATCGTTTCCTTGCGTTTGTATCTTAGGAGCATGTTCGTTTTTTTTTAATTATGAGAATTTATCCAGGTACACTGTAATCTCAGCACCTGGAAGGCTGAGGAAGGAGGATCACTGTGAGTTCAAGGCCAGCCTGAGCTACATAGTGAGTTCAGGGACCATTTGAACCACACAGTGAGACTCTGTCTCAAAAGAAAAAAGGCAAAACAGAAGAAAATGTGAAAACTTTAGCTATGGCTTAGTTGTAGAATGCTTGCCTTATGACTCTGGGTCCAGTCTCCGGCAAGCACCTTCCCCAAAAGATTAAGTTTTGGGCTGGAGATTTAGCTCAGTGGTTTGGGCGCCCGCCTAGCAAGTGCAAGGTCCCTGGTTCAATCCCCGGTAAGCACACAACAATACCAGGTGTGGTGACTCATACCCACCAGCAATCAGTACCACATACCACATTGCTGGCGTGGTAGCTCACGGCTGTCATCCCAGCACTCAGGAGGCAGAGGCAGGAGGATGGCTGAGATCCAGGATTGCCTGGGCTCCATAGTGAGCTCAGGGCCAGCCTGAGCTACAAAGCGAGACCCTGTCTCAAAAAAAAAAAAGTTTTACAGTTGCTCAGGTGAACTGTCAAGGAGCCTGCCACACTCCACACTGCATGTGCCTGTGGCTCCTGTCCCGGGGAGCCCGTGGCACCTGTGCCACTTTCGGCCCCGTGTTCGCATTGAGAGCCCCAAAAGATTTACTGTCACTGCAGAACAGAAACCTGCACCCAGCCAGGACTTTTCCTTCAGTGCCAGGAGATCGTGGAGGTGCTTTTGCTAAGGATTTATTAGCAAGAACTCCAGGCCTAGAGGCTGGCTTGTTGCCTGCTTTGTCTGCGACTCTGGAGACTTATCAGAAAACCACTCCAGAAGTCACTGCAGCTGTCAGAAGTGGTTTGTTACGGTGTGAAAGCGCCGTTAGCTGCATGTCCGGCTTGGTGCCGCCGGGGGAGCTGTGAGCTCCGCTGAGGGCTGTGCCTGCCTACGGCCCGCTTCCCCTGCGTGTTTCACGGCTGCTTTCTGAGCCGCCGGGGTCCTGCGCACGAAGCACAGGGACCTGGACTCATCGGGGTCCCGCTGCACCTTGTGTAGTGGGTAACTTGCTCTCTGATGCGCCGTGGTGGCCAAAATCAGGTTCTAAGAAGTGAACTTAGCGCTCGCTTGGGAAGCTACCGAGTCAGTCAAGTACGGTGCTGCACACCTGTCACCCCCGCCCTCTGGCAGGCTGAGGAAGGAGGATCCCCAGTTTCAGGCCAGCCTGGGCAACTGAGTACCTTTTAAAGAACACCCTCTCTCCATACAGAAAGGGCTGGGGTGTGGTCCGTTTCTGGGGGGTCCTCAGTGTCCTGTGCCCTCCGCAGCTGCCAGGGCGGCCTCCAGAGCACCATGGCGAAGCTGGAACAGGCTGTTGCCCGGCTCCCCAGCCTCGGCCACCGACTCAGCTACGCCACCCGGAAGGTGCACACGGTCCAGGGTGGGTAGCGCGCGCCCCGCCCACACCAGGCCAGGGCCTTTCCCCTCTGCGCCGTCTCCCCTTTCGCCCGCTACAAACCCTTTTTTCCGGGCCTTTCTCTCCAGGCCTGATGGCTCGAAAACTGGCCCTGGTTCAGCTGCGCCTGGAGAGGTGAAGTCGGGGCCTTTGGGGGAGGGGGGTGTGGCGGAGCTTGGCGACCGAGGGGGAGGGTGGGGTCTGGGGCCGCAGCTGCGTGACTCCCGCCCCGTCCCGCCGCGCAGCGGCCCCCCGCCCGCACCCCCGGCCGACGCCGACGCGAGCCTGGAGCTGGAGCAGCTGCGGGAGGAGCGGAGCCGCCTGGACGCCGAGCTGCAGCTCAGCGCCCGCCTCATCCAGCAGGAGGTGGGCCGGGCGCGGGAGCAAGGTAAGCGGGGAGGCGGGCGGGCGCCTGCGTGCGTGTGCGCGTGCGCCGGGGCTGCGGAGAGCCGAGCGGGCGCCCTCCCGCGCAGGCCAGGAGGAGCGGCAGCAGCTCGGCGAGGCGGCCCGGCAGCTGGAGCGGGAGCTGCGGCGCGCGCAGGAGGCGCTGGCCAGCGTGGGGCTGCAGCTGGAGGCGGCGCGCCGGGGCCAGCAGGAGAGCGCGGAGGAGGCCGCCGGCCTGCGGCGGGAGCTGACCCAGCAGCAGGAGGCCCACGCCACAGGTGCGGGGCGCCCCAGGTGCGGGGCGCGGGCGCCGGGCAGCGCTCGGGGCGGCAGCGCCGCCTGACGCCCCCGACGCCCCCTCCCGGCCCAGCTGTGCAGGACAAGGTGGCCGAGGTGGAGACGCGGCTGCGGGAGCAGCTGTCGGACGCCGAGAGGAGGCTGGGCGAAGCTCGGCGGGAGCAGGCCGAGGCCGGTGAGGGCGGGAGCCGAGCGGGAGCGGCGGTCGGAGCGGGGCCCTCGGAGGCGGCGGCGGCGCACACCCGTGCTCGTGTGCCCCCTGCGTGTCGGTGACCGCGGTGCCGCCGGCTCCTCCTCCCGGGGCCCGCCGCCCCCGCTCACCCGCCGCCCGCTTCCCCGCAGTGGTCTCCCTGCGCCAGGTCCAGCGCGAGGCCGCCCGGGAGAAGGAGCGGAACCAGGAGCTCCGGCGCCTGCAGGAGGCGGCCCGGAAGGAGGAGGGCCAGCGGCTGAGCCGGCGCCTGCAGGAGCTGGAGCGGGACAAGAACCTCATGCTGGTAGGCGGGGCGCGGGCGGCGGGCGGCGGGCGGGGCGGGCGCGGCAGGCGCGCGGCTTGGCCCTGTCCTTCCAGGCCACCTTGCGGCAGGAGGGTCTCCTCTCCCGGTACAAGCAGCAGCGGCTCCTGGCGGTTCTCCCCCGCCTGCTGGACGAGGAGAAGGCGGCAGAGTCGAGCCCCGGGCCCCCGGGGGCTGCGCCGTCCACCCGGAAGTTGGGGCGAGGTGAGGAGCCCGGGAACCTGCCCCCGCGGCCGGCCGAGCTCACTGGGCCCTCCCCGCGCCGCCCGCCTGCCGGACCATCCCGCGCCCTCCCTCCAGGAAACCTCTCTGCGCTGCTGGACAACCTGCAGGGCCTGAGCGAGGCCATCGCGAAGGAAGAAGCCGCTTGCCAGGGAGACAGCCCCCGCCCGCCGGCCCCAGACCTCGGCTGAGCGGCTGGTCCCTAGGCCAGGACCGGCAGGGGGCCGGGGCCGCCCTCTCCCTGTCACCTCAGACGCCAGCCTCCCCCAGAGCTCCGCACGAAATAAAGAGACTGGGTTTGGAAAAGCCATCCTGGGTTCGTGAGGGGCTGGGGGTGTAGCTCAGCAGCACTGCGCCTGCCTGCCAAGCACAAGGTCCTAAGTGCGATCCCTGGTACTGAAAAAAAAGCAGAAAAGGTAAGAGGGCCGGACACGGGGCTCAGTGCCTAGGCCTTGGGCTCAGGGTCCAGAACCCAGGAAATGTGCAGGCCAGAGCGCGCTTTCTCCGGAACGCAGTCCATGCCAGGAGAGAAGGAAAGCACTCATTCACTCAGTAAGAGCCAGCGGGCACCGTGTCCTGGGGGCCTGAGCGGGAGAACGTGGGGACAGCCTCAGGCGGCTGAGTCCCAGCACTCGGGAGGCTGAGGCAGGAAGATCACTGTCTCTGAAAAATAAACCTCAGGACAAAGGAGCACATTCAACACATGCTGGGAAGAGTGAGCGGCAGAGGTAATGGCTCTGAGGGGCAGGGCGGCCTTGTGCTGAGCCTGGGGACAGGGCGAAGGCTGCGGGGCAGAGGCAAGGGGTGCGGATTTTATTCAAAGTCAACACAAGGCCCTTGGAGTATTTCTTGAGCCAAGGCAATCTGGTTGATTGTGTTATTTACTTATTTTTGAGACAGGGTCTTGCTCTGTAGTTCAGGCTGGCCCTGAGCTCACTATTTAGTCCAGGCAAGCCTCGAACTCAGCAATCCTCCTGTCTCTGCCTCCCGAGTGCTGCGATGACAGGTGTGAGCCCCCACGCCCGGCCCTGTGGTATGTGGTATTGATGGCTGGTGGGCGTGTCTCCATACCCGGCATTGTATGTGGTTACCAGGATCGAACTCAGGACCTTGTGCCTGCCACTGAGCTAAATCTCTGGCTCTGCTTTTTTTTTTTTTTTTTTTTTTTGCTTTTTGAGACAGGGTCTCCCTTTGTAGTTCAGGCTGGCCCTGAGCTCACTATGGTGCCCAGGCAAGCCACTGCGAACTCAGCAATCCTTCTGCCTCTGCCTCCCAATGCTGGGATGACAGGCGTGAGCCACCACACCCGGCATTGTGGTATGCGGTGTTGATTGTTGGTGGGTGTGAGTCTCCACGCCCAACATTATATGTGGTTACCGGGGATCGAACTCAGGACCTTGCGCTTGCAAGGCAGGCGCTGGAACCGCTGAGCTAACCCTCCCGCCCTCTGATTGCTTTTTGAGATGGGGTCTGTGTCGTCCCACCATGTAGTCCAGGTGGGGAGCTCAAACCGATCCTGCCTCAGCCTCCTGAGTGCTACTGGGATTACAGCTGTGCACCATGTCCAGCCTGCTAAAAACGTTTATTTTTAAGGCAAGGTCTGGCTATAAAGTCTAGGCCGATGATGCTGAACCTTCTAGAGCTGTGCCACGGGTTCGCCGGGTAAAATTCTCACCTCCTGCCTCATCCTCCCAAGTGCCGGAACACACAGCCCTGGGTTGCACCACGGGGTTGGATTTGCATTCTTGAGACATCCTTCGGCTGGGTGTGGGCAGGCAAGGGAGAGGTGGGCCTGAATGTGGTGGGGTGCCCCTCGGGGCTGGGGCTGGGTGGGCGGGTGGTGCCCACTCTGGCGCAGGCCGCTGGGGGAGCTGGGGGACCTGAGTTGTCCGTGGACACTGCTGAGGACCAGGGGCACCAGGGCCCGCTGAGACCTTGGACACGGGAGGGCGTGGAAAGCACTGGAGCTGCGCAGCGCGTGGAGCCCCAGGCCCGGGGCAAGGACGGGGGGTGGGGGCCCTTCGGGAGCCCTGGCTGGGGCCTACGGGCCAGCGGTGGGTGGGGAGAGGCCGGCTGTCCTGCCCCGCCCTCACGTCGCCCCGGGCAGCCCGGAAGACGGGAGCAGGCGCAGGCCCGGGACGCGGTCGGAGGTCCCTGCCGGCCTGTAATTACCGCGCTTCCCCACGCTGCTGGGGGGGGCAGGGCCGCACCCACTGCCCACTGGCTTCCATAGCCACCAGGGAGGAAAGGGCAGGCCCCTGTGGTTACGGAGACGATGATAGGCGGGTATCTACTGACGCAGGTGTGGATGGTGGTGCGAACGAGGGTGGGGTGACCCGGGGCCGGGGCCACTGGCCGACCGGGGGTCAGCGGCTGGTGCTGGGCTGGGGGCTAAAATAAGAGACGCCACCTCAGCTACCTGCGGGCCGGGCCCTCAAACGGGTTCGACCAGTCGCTTCTACTGGGACTTCCTGTCCCTGGGCGGCCCCTCGCCCTCCCCAGAGGCCGGCTCCCTCCCCTATAAAGGCTCTTGGGCATCCCAGGTACCCAGACTCGGCACCCCGTCTTTGGGGGCGGACGCCATGAAGCTCAAGCGGACGCTCCTGGGGCTCCTGGTCCTTTGCCTGCTTGCTGGAGGTGAGCCAGGACGATGCCAGGAGTGCTCGGAGGGTGGGGGGCGGCCACGGGGACCCACCCTTGGCGAAGGTGACCGTTAAGGAGCACAGGTCCCGGGGGCCGCCCTGGGTGGAGGGGGCTCCGCGTCTCCCGCGGAGGGGCGAGCAGGGCCTGCGGGGCACAGGAGGTGCATCGTGGGCCAAGTGAAGATGCTGGTGAGGGGAGCCGCTGCCCAGGCGCGGCCTGCGGGGCTCTGGCCGAGGGCAGGGCGCAGGGCGCAGGGCGCAGGCCAGGCCAGCGGGGTCCTGGGGGGAGGGGGCGCAGCGCACCCTTCAGCCGGGGCGGAGGAGCTGCTTCGCCCATTGAGGTCGCGCTGCAACGCGGCGCCCGGGTGTGACTCGGAGGTGTGGGGTCTGCGCGCCCCGGGGCCTCCTCCTGGCACCGGCCCTCCCCGGCGCTGACCCTCTTCCTCGCCACAGGCACATCCGGGGCCGGGGACCAGCCCACCCCCCCACCCGCAGAGGCCGGGGAAGAGGACAGCGCGCCCCCGCCGCTGCCGCACGGCCCTCCGATCCCCGGCGAGCCCTGGCCAGGGGCACCCCCTCTCTTCCACGAGCCTCCCGCTCCGGGCCCCAGCCATCCCTGGGGAGAGCGGCCTGACAGTGGGGTGTGGCCCCCCGAGCCCCCGAACACGGCCGCCCCGCAGCCTCCCCGGCCCGATGACCCCTGGCCGGCAGGGCCTCAGCCCCCGGAAAACCCCTGGCCGCCCGCCCCCGAGGTGGGCCGCGCGCTGCGCGAGGAGCCGGACCTGGACCCTCCCCGGGAGGAGTACAGATAATGACGGGGTCCCCGGGGGCTTGGGGCTCCAGGCAGAGCGCCCCGAGCCCGTCTCTAGCCTAGTTTAACTGCGTACTCCTCCCTTCGTGCCGGCCACCCCGGGCCCGCGCGCTCCCTTCCGCTTCCCCCGGCCCAGGGCGCGCGCTCCACCCGCCTCCGCGTCCCGGGACCCGGCTCGGACCGGCCGCGGCGCTGGGCTCCCTGCTGCCCCCTGGTGGCCAGCAGCAGACCCATTGGTAGTCCACGGTGGTGCTTCCGCGAGTGGAAAGAATAAAAATATTTTAATTCCGAATCTAGGCTATTTCTTGAATATCCACATCCCCTCTTTACGGCCCTAAACTTCTAGAGATCCGGAAGTGATCTGACCCCTGCCCGGGTGCTCAGGCGGGAGGACTGCACACGCTCCTGCTCGGTCGCCAGACGCTGCCGCTGCCGCTGCCTCTCCGGGACCCTAGGGCTGAGAACAGGAACTCCGGCCGTGCGGGCATGTGGTCTGCAGGTCCCTGGGCACGAGCAGCCGGCCGAGGGCAAGGGACGGCCTCAGGGGCTCAGCTTCAGAGGTGCTCGTGCTCCTCCCTAAAACGCATCTCTTGCAGCCCCCAGCCTGACCTCGTGCCCCTCCCGCAGCTGCCAGAGGTCAGCGAAACCTCCACCGGCCCGCTGCACCCCATCGGGAGACCCGCCTTCCCGGGTGCGGGGCGCACACCTCTCACCCTGGCCCCTCGGCTCTGCGCAACACAGTCCGGGTCAAACCCAAGGGCAGGAGCCCGGACATCTTCAGGCCCCTCCAGCGGATAGCTGGGAGTGAGCTTGAAGAGGCCTAAAAGAAACTGGCGCGGCTCGGAAGTTCGCCTAAAGGTCACGCAGTTCACTCAGTGGTTACTCCATTAAAACTGACGGGCGATAGGGGGAAGCTAAGTTTAAGGTTAAAGAATCATCTTAGGGGGCCGGAGGGTTAGCTCAGTGGTTCCGGCGCCTGCCTCGCAAGCGCAAGGTCCTGAGTTCGATCCCCGGAAACCACATAGAATGCTGGGCGTGGAGACTCACGCCCACCAACAATCAATACCACATACCACAGTGCCGGGCATGGTGGCTCACGCCTGTCATCCCAGCACTCGGGAGGCGGAGACAGGAGGATTGCTGAGTTCGAAGCTTGCCTAGGCCACATAGTGAGCTCAGAGCCAGCCCCAAACTACAAAGCGAGACGCTGTCTCAAAAAAAAAAAGAATCATCTTAGGGCACATGAGTTGTAGAGGTAGCCAGACCTAGTGATGTTTGCCTGTAGTCCCCGTATTTCAGGAGGCTGAGGTAGGAGGATCTCTTGAGGCCATTTGGTCTACAGGGTGACCCTATGTCAGTAGATAAGCAAATAAAACACCTGGGGAAAAAAAGGCTAGCAGAATTTAATAGGCCTGAAAGTAGGCCAGATTCAACAGTTCAATTCAGTCATTCATTCATTTACAATATCTGGCCCCCTTACTACGCCCAGTGCCAGAAGTCATGGAAGATACAAGGTGAAGAATGTTCGTCGTTTCCACTGGCAGGAAGCTGAAGCCAGGGGAGGCAGGATTGGCAACGTCCGTGTAACGACGTCGCAGACAGTGAGGGAGCACACGATTAAAAGGCGACCTGAGTGAACACCAAAGCACGGGCTCAGCAGCAGACGCCGTGGGTTCGGGGCTCCCGCCCCGCGGGACCTGGAGCAAAAGGGCTGCGCGGGACCGGTCGGGAGAGGGAGCCCTCGCCGCTGCACTGCGCAGGCGCAGAAGCCGCCCCGCGCAGGCGCAGAAGCTGCCCGGCGCGCTGGAACCCGCAGGGCCTCGGCTCTCGCTTCCTGTCCCGAATGGTCTGAGTTGCCCAAGAAGGTCTGCGACTCGCCTCGGCCTCGCCAGCATCTGAGATTAAAGTTTACTTGAATGTTTGTCTCAGAGTCTGTTTCTGGGGAATCTACCCTCAAAAGAAAAGTGATTTGCCACTGACCACTATAGCTTTTTCCTGCACACGCCCCACGGGGTGGATGACGCTCCCGCGTCTGATCAGCATTTTGAAGAAGAGAGGAACGGGCCGAGGGAGGTCACGCGGGGCGGCACAGAGCTGGGATGCGGATTCTGCTCCGTGCTGCGCTGACAACTTTTTTTTCTTAGATTTTTGAGACGGTCTGGCTTTGTAGTTCAGGCTGGCCTGAGCTCACTGTGTAGCCCAGGCAAGCTTCGAACTCAGCAATCCTCCTGCCTCTGCCTCCCGAGCGCTGGGATGACAGGCGTGAGCCGCCACGGCCAGGATTTGGTGTGCGGCACTGGGGAGGCAGAGGCCGGAACTGCTGAGATGACTCCCCGTCGGACGACTCCTGATGGTAACCACTCTCCACCTCTGTGGGTGCTGAGTGCCAGGCCTGGGCCTCACTGG
>PVIC010020074.1:0-29878 GCA_004025085.1 Thryonomys swinderianus | reverse complement strand
AACTCAGCAATCCTCCTGTCTCTGCCTCCCGAGTGCTGGGGTTACAGGCATGAGCCACCACGCCTGGCCAACTGACTTTAATTTTGCACACTGCTCTATCTCAGCACCTGGAACAGTACCTAGCAAATGATCGATGCTCATAAATATATGTGAAATGAACTTGCTCTGTGCTGTTCTCTGATTATCTAGACTGATTATTTAGAAATCTATGAAAATGTGTCTTGTCCAGCATTTCCCCCTTGGCAGACTCCAGAATGATTGGTTTGTGCTGCTCTGATAGCTCGCAATGCATCCACCTACGTTTGCTTGTGTCTGTGTCCCACTGCTCCTTGTGAACTTGAGAGCAGGTGTTGGTTTGTGCCCATCTTTGTATCCTAACAGTTCTCTATCCATATAGTCCCCTCTCATCTTAGACCTTGTGGTTGGCTGAATTTTCTGGGCATCTCTCCAATCTGTTTTCACCTGGGTACGGACAAAGGTTTGCTTTGTAACCCTTCTGTGTCCCTAGGGAGAAGCACCACGCGTGCAGAGTTGTTCAGGAAAGTGCCCTGACGTGCTGGAACGACCTCATGCACACAAGGCGTTCCCACCATGTCCATCGCTTCCTATGCTCCCATCAGAAATAGTGGGTGGCTCCTCTTCCTCCACACAGGCCTGCAGTATCCCGAGGCCTGCGTGCCTCCGTGGATTTAGACGAAAAGACCAGAGCGCACGGCCCTTCCAGATTCATTCCTCTCACATCTCCAAAAACATAATATTCACAACCACCAACTGCTGTCGAGCTCTTGCTAGCATGCCAGGAACTGATTTAGTGCTTTGCATATATTTTCTCAATTAATCCTTACTTGAGGCATGGACTATTTTATCTTCCTTTTACACAAGTGGAAACTCTGGCACAGAGAGATTAAGCAACTCGCCCAAGGTCACACAGTAATTGCTGCAGCTGAGGTTCCAACCTTGGCCCGCTGCTCCCGAGCCTACATGCCTAATCTCTCTGCCTCTCCACACCACATGACCCAGTTAACACGTCCAGTGACAAAGGCTCAAGTCGCCAGGTTAGCTCGCTGTTTGACATCCCCTCCATAAAGGGAGTGTGATTAGAAATTTAAGAACTAAGACATCCAAGGCCTTAATTGAGTGCCTGTCTAGAAGCTGTGTGCCAGGTTCGCAGGCTTCAGCACCCCACAGGCCCTGCACCCCACATCCTCATGGCCCAACTTTCCAAAGCAGGCAGAAACCCCACAGTGTCAGAAATCTACTTCCTCTGTGTTTCTGATTTCACAGTGACTTCTGTACATCAGCAGCCTGTTGACAGGACACAGGACCACTGTCCTATGAGGTGAGGCTTTTATTTCCCTCTCTTGTCTTTCCTGTTAAAACCGCAGAATTCTGTCTACAGAATGAAATGCTTGACCTGATGACTGTAACCTGAAAGTAATTCCACGGGCTGCAGTACTTGACGGCAATAATATTCGGATGTCAAAAGGATCAGGACACAGTTTTCTGCTTCTAATTTTATTCTTAGAACATGATGGTCCTGGGCTATCCATGGAGAGCGCCTGTGGATTAATTCCAGCTTTTCTTTTGTAGAGGAGATTTAAGGGAAGTTTTAATCTGCTTTATATTTAACTCTTATCTCCACACTATGAATTAAAAATAGAATACCGGACTCCATCTAGCCTCCTCTGACACGAAGCTCAAATTACCCCCAGGAAAGGGTGTACAAGAGCAGCTCCAGGTCTTGGAGAAGTTTAGCTCCTTTCGCTGACTTTCCGAACACCTGCTGCTGGCTAATGCCCCATCCAAGAGCCACATCGTAGCCTATTCTGAAATGCGTAGACTTCAGTCTATGATTCTTGAGTGGTATTTAACATTACTCCTGGTCCTTTTGGTGATGAAACTCAATTATGAATCTTTTCAAAATTCACATTTTGAAAACTTTCTCTATCCTCTAGTTGTTTTCTCTGCATGCTTCTCCTAAATCCATGGTAAGGTGGAGAGAGATTTTGTGGCCCATTATTTTGTTTCCTTGTAACTGAGCAGATTGCTCTGGTATATTCCCTTGGCTTTTCCTTGTCTCCCTCCCACTTTTCTTTCCTCTTCCCTTCTCTACACCATCTCCTAACTCTCTTTTTCCCCAGTTCTCTTTTCCTTCCCCAAACCAGTGGCAGAAGCAGCAGGAGACAGACCAGCACTTTCTCACCCACTCACTCCCTTTTCCTGCACAGAGCTTCAGAGGGTTGATGCGGCTTAAAAACATGTTCTCCCAAAATCCAGATGTTGCCACTGTCATGACATTAGGAGGGGAGGGCTCTAAGAGGTCACTAGGCCATGAAGGCTGGTCCTTTATGAGTAAGACTAAGGCCTTCATAGAGAGACTTAATGTAGCCTCTGGCCATCTTGCCTTTCTGCCTTCTACAAAGTAACAGAATACCTAGCTACAAAGACAAAGTGTTCTATCCTCTAGAGAATAGCACCCTCTCCAGACATTCCAATCCGCTGGTGTCTTGGTTTCATACTTCAGAGTTTCTAAAACTGTCAGAGATAAATTTCTGTATTTTATAAATTGTTCAATCTCGGGTATTCTTTTACAACAACACAGGCTAAAACATGATTCATTCATCCAATAGCCTATCATCTGATCAGTCTAGATCAGAAAGGGTTAGAAACCTCTATGGAAATTCCTACAGCTTTGGGATTCTGGCATCTCCAACCTAGCCAACTTAGTATAGCTGCCGAATCTTGTGTCTTATCAAAGTGCAGGGACCAAGCATACCTGGGCCTCAGGTATGCTGGGAAGTGCTGTGCCATGGAGCCACACCGCAGCCCGTTTTCCACTGGGCAATCTTGAAGCCATAAGACCCCTCATAATGTGGGAGCAGCTTCCATCCCCGAGGAGGAGGAGGAAGACGAGGAGGAAGAGGAGGAGGATGACGAAGACAAAGAGGAGGAGGACGTGCCACTCATCAGAGTCATCTGACCAGGGGCATCAGCTTCTAACTGTATGAGTTAAATGTAAACTTCTATTTTGCTAAACCAGAGTGCTGAGCCCACCTTGTGCATACTGTGTATACATACATGTGCATGAGGTGTAGTCTTTGTTCTGTCATGTCATTGATATTTTATGTAGATCTTGGTCAGAAACATTAGAAAATCACCATCTTGGATACTGATATTTCTGGATGTGTTGTGTTGCTCATTATAAAGACAAACATTCTAGACCATGCTGAGAGCTATTGAGCCAGGATCTTGGAGTCTGGGAATCTTTAACATGTTTAACAAACTCTGTAGATGAACCTTATGAACATTAAAGTTGAAAAACCACTCCAGCTCTGGCAGTGGTAGAAATGTTTTCTTGGCAGCCTTGGGGCTGTTTAAACCACCAGGCTTCATACCTATTTTCTTTGGTCACTTTCCAAAGTGAGTCTCTCCCTCTTCCTTGCTCGATGTTACTCTGTAGAAGCTTATCACAGCAATGTTCTGTACTGACTCACATAATCCTTTTGTGAGGGCACCACCTAAGTGCTTCGACTGCTCTCGAAGAGACCTGCTGCATCATTATCAAGTGGCTGTGTCCCCACAGCCTTTCCTTCGGTCGCTTTCAAGCCTCTTGGCTCTTCCTTGAGTTCCTTACTCTGTTCTGCACTCAAATGGGAATCATTCATTTTCCAAACTTATTGTCTAACCCTCAGGGTTGGCAGTTGGGGAATGTCACTGCCACTTTCAACCACATCCTTCAGGCAGGCCTTTCTCAATTTGGATTGGGAAATAATAGAAGATCCAGTTCCAAGAGCCTAAACACTAAAATATTTACTATCTTACATGGCACATTGAAACGTTGAGTGATAACTGGCCAGTTCAACAGGTCTTCCTGTCTTTCTGCTGTATTTTTCTATGGCATTAAACTTTAGCCTTAGACTTTACTCCTCCTGGGTACAAACATCACATCCCTCGAAGTTATGTCTATATTAGTCTTTTATAGCTCTTGTAACAAATACTACTAATGTGGTGCTAGAATAACAAGTCTACTCTCTTGAGGGGTAGAATTAAGGTGTTAGTAGGACTGTACGCCTCTAGAGGCTCTAAAGGAGAATCTGTTGGCTTCTTTCAGCTTCTGGAGGTTACCACCTTCCTAACTGTGTCATTCCAATCTCTGCCTGTATCTTCACATGGCTCCCAACCTCTCAATCCCCCCCCCCTTTGCTGTTTTCGGTCCATGTCTATAGAAAATCTCTCTCCTCTCTCTCAGAAGGGAGACTTATGATTGCATTTAGGGTCCACTCAGACAATTTTAGGTTTCAGGGATTGGCACCTGATACATTTTGGGGTCATTTTTAAGCCTAATGCAATGTCCAAGAGTAGAATGGGCAATTTCTGCTCATCTATAATTTACTAACAGGAAGAAACCTTTGGCCAAAAGCCCTTGGGGTATAGCTTCCTAGACCTATCAGCCAGGCCTGGGTTTTGACCCTAGGTGTGTGGCCTTTATCAGGAAGGAAGGCTCTACCAGCAAGAAAAATGATAAGAGAGAGAGGGAGGATGTCTGGTTAGAAATCACCAAGCTTTGCTCAGGACCCCCACAAGGGCCTTCAGTGCAGCTCCTACCTTTAGGTCAGACCCCCTCTGCCATTCCATGGCCTTCTTCTCTGTTGGTTTTCTGCTCACCCTTCAGCCAAGGAAGACTGGCATTTTCTTTGTAACTGACCCTTCTCATCGATGGCCACTCAGTGCTTCGACCTCATCATCTTCCAGGGACCCTCCTGACTGCACGTCTGCCTTCCATCCTCACAGCTTCACCCCAACCCTGAGCAGCAGCAAAAGCCGCTCCTTCTCCAGAGTAACAAAGGCCGTCGGCCACTGCTCTGCCTGGTCCTTCATCCTCTGGCTCATCCCCAGTTACTCAGAGCACTCCTCCCACTCTGCCTGCTCACCAGACAGATTTGTCTTCAGTGTGATCCAATCAGAATAGATTGTCTGCATCCTAAACTTCTCTGGCTCTTGACCCTTGGTCTTTCCATTAAAGTTATCTGGCAGAACCCCAATCCTTCATGAACCCCAACGTCTACTTGCACTGCTCTTAATTCCCACTCCTTCATTTTCAACAGATGGCTTTATTTCACATTTCACAATTAAAACAGAAGACAGCTAATAGAAACACTGAGTTTCCCACCATTAATTTACTTGCCATGTCCTGAGATGTTTAACCTTCCTCCATCCTTATTACAGTGGACTGGGATTTCTATCTCTCACGAATGTCTGTTTTTATTAACAACTCTGGAAAACTCCACACCACACGGTCAGCCCCAGCTCCTGCTCTCCTTTTCCCTGACAGAGCTGGTGGAGGTTCAGGGGCAGGTTGGTGTGATGAGGACGAGAGTTACCTCAGTTAGCCACAAACAATTCTGTCAGCGGTTGGTAATTTTTACATCACCCTTTCTCCCTCTTTTTCTTCTCTACTGCTTTTGCTTCTGTGCACCTTTTGTTGCGTTTAGAAACTAAGTCAGAGGAGGAAAGCCCCACCAACTATGTGTCAGTATCGTCAAACACTCATGCTAACTCCCACATTTTCTTTCTATTTTTAAAAGAAAATATGAGAAATAAAAAGAGTAATATTTGACTCCACTGCTTTCCATGGGTCACAGAAAACATCCTCTGGAGAAAAACTTGGTCATTTGTCTCAGGGTTTTGCTTGAACCGAAAAGACGATATTGCCAAAGTGGCCAGAGAAAGCAGTGCATGACCTCGATATATTCCTGAAAGCATTAACGTCAGCACACTATGTGATGCAGAAGTAGCTCAGGGGCACCACGACTGCCTCACAAGCACAAGGTCCTGAGTTCAATCCCTGGTCCTGGGAAATTAATCTGACCCTACTATAGAGATACCAAGGTACCCATGTTTGCTGCAACACATTCATGATAGCTAAGATACAGAACCATCCTAAGGGCTCATAAACGGATGAATGGTTAAAAAAAATGGAATAAATATTTATATATAATGGAGTATTATTTAACCATAAAGAAGAACAAAATCATGTTATATTCAGGAAGATGGATGCAACTGGAGACTATCCTGTTAAGTGAGATAAGTCAGATTTGGAAAGACACATATCACGTGTTTTCTCTCATATCAGGATTCTAGAAAAATAAAAAATGTACAATTTTAAAAGAGAGATTACATGAAAGTAGAAGGGAGATGATTACAGAAGCATAAGAGGATGGGGGAAAGATGGATAAATGGGGAACAGGATGATCTAAATAGGAAGTGTGATCAAAATATATGGTGAATGCTTAAATTTTTAAATTTATCATAGTAAAAGATGCACTGCCATTAATTCCCCTTAAATACTCCCTTCACAATGACCACACTTATGCCACCATCCTTGCCATTTTCTGAAGCAGTTCTCTTCGTCTTTTTGGAGTGTCCGTAGGAGATGTGATTTTAAAAATGTATACACACACGTATGTGGTGAATGCAGCTACCAAGGGCCGGCCAGGAGAGAGGCTCAAGAAACTGACCTGTGTCTCCCAGCGGCTCGTTCACCGGATCTGACGCCGCCGACTTCCGGCTCCTCCCCAAGGTCAAAATGGCCGTGAGAGGTGAACGCTTTGAATCGGTTCAGGACATCGAGGCAGCCACGAGAGTGCAGTGAAGACACTCAGGAGAGAACTGCTTCGGAAAGTGGCCGGAACGATGGGATAAGCGTTTTAGAAGTGAGAGGGAGCATGGTGACCGCCACTGATGGCCCTGTGCCTTTTATTATAATCATCTGAACAGTTGCAACATTCACGGCATTCTCAGTAACACTTCATGTGTTATGTTCACGTACAAATATGCCAAAATAAGACCCTCGCCATCCTGTGTGGCTAACACACAGCTCAGAAAAAGAAGTGCGTGGTGCGATTTAGCTCCTCTCTCTCCCTTCTTTTACTCTGCGGCCGATCAGGGAGGCACACCGTTGTTGCTTCTCTGCCTTCTCTGCCCCAGTGGGTCCCTTTCAGCTTGCCTGTCACCTGTCCCGCCACCGTCCCTGTGGCCCTGCGTGGCAGCGGCCGCCCAGGCCCCTCTAAGCTGCTTTCACCCTCACCTCGGCCTTCTCGTACATACCCATCTCTCAGGGTCACCTTAGGAGTCTCCTTGTCCTCATGAAGCTTCCTGTCCCCCTTCACTTCCCTTCTTCAAAGACAGTTCCTTCATTTCTGTCCCCGTCTAAGGACGCATCGTAACCTGTGTCGCCTTCATTACAGAACGATCTCACATCTGTGTCCTTGGACTCCGACCCGATCGTGGACTCCGAGAGGCAGGCGATGCTCCCGCTCCCTCTCACCACCCAGTCTTTCTCCAGCATATCTCTCTCTCTCTCTCTCTGTCTCTTTCTTTCTTTGTAAAACAATCAATTAGTACAGAAATAAAATCAGGCCCCGAAGTCTCTGCCCTTCCCCAGATCATTCACATTTGAGGCTTCAGTGTCTCTGCACACAGGCCCACCTGGCCCCAGGAAGGACTGACGGTCCTCCGAGGCCATCCTCAGCCAGGGGTCCACCTGACCGTAGATCTGAGTTCAAATGCCATCCGCAGTCTGAGCTTCCTCAGGCTGAGGCCCGCTGGCAATGTGCTGGCTGTGGTTTATTTTTGCTAACTCACTGTCTGAGTCTTCGGTCTCCGCCAGGTCTTGTTTACTTTGAGCTCTCTTCCAGCTATGTTCCTCCGCTGGTGCAGTTTACATTCGGAGGAAGTTTCCCCACTGCCTGTGCTGTGTAAATTGGTTTCCAAACAATCTTACCCACAGTCTCTATTAATATTATACTGGAGAGTGAGGCAGGATAAAATATTCAAAGTAGCAGGAGTTACTTTTTAGGATGATTGAATATGATGAAGGACCCAAGGACAAAGGGTAATTTATTCCAGAGGAAGTCAACACCTTTGCTTTGCACTAGCTCTGGCAGTTAAAAAATAAGGCTGGTAATTGGACTTGCTTTATGAAAATCTCATTAGCATTAGCATATAACTAAAATGCACAGTTCCATAGTTAATTGCAATCCTGCACTGCAGTTAACAACTACAGTGATGACATTTGCATATTCCACATAAAATTAAAAATGCATGTCAGATAGGTGCTCTTTCAGGAAAAAAAATCCTTGAATAATATTGCATTCACTATAATAATCGGAAAGATTTTGAATTTGAATGGAAATTATATGTATAGTATGAGCTTTAGAAAGACAGAGCCGCCTGATCAAAGAGGAGGGGAGACTAAATCCAAAACACTGCATAGTCAAAACTCCAGCAGCTGGGATTTTCTTCAAGGACAGGGCCACGTAACACTGCACTGTGTGCGCTTGGTGTGAGTGTAACCCTTGGATCAGGGACTCCCGCACTTCGCAGGCATCGGTCTCATCTTGGCGCCTTCCTCCAGACCATCAGCCCCTTGAGATCAGGGACTTGATTGTTTTAAACCTTTGTCTGTCGCCCTCAGTGCTCAGCATAGAGCAGACATTCAATTACTGCAGACAGCCGAGTCAAGCCCACTCTCGCCGAAACCATGGAGAGCGGTAGTTCAGAGCAATGTTTCCACATCTGCATGGTGCCTGCGCTACCATCTCCCTGAAGCCTGTTATCTCGACCTCCTTAAATCTTCATTTCCTCTACGGAATGGCTTCTGCCTCATAGGGATTCTGAGGAGATTCAGAAAGGCTCAGCATGTATAAAGTCCTTCACACAACTCAGCGCCTGGCATTTGGCGAGTGCTATTATTATTGTTGTCACTGTTGTTTGGGGGTTAGAGATGGTGAGGAAGGGCATGTTGGACTTGAGATATAAATCACTTCATCTGTCAGGACTGTTGTTGGCTAACCATGAGACAGAACAAAGTTATCAAGAGTAATAGGACTTGCCATGAGGGCTGATTACTTTTGTTCTATTTCACTAAGAAAGAAAATGAGATCTTGAAAAGAGAACAGAGGGGAGTAAGACAATAATATTGCTCTTGAGGTGGGTGACACGAGGCTCCTTATGAGGCTTGGTGTATGAGACCCTTCTGTGACCTTACCCTGTCTCTGTTCAGAAGACAACAGTGGGTCCATCTGGAAAGGCAGAAGTGATAAGAAGGGCTTTCTGCAGCAGACTGGAAGATTTCATCCGTCCATCCGTCCATCCATCCATCCATTCATTCATTCATTCATTCATTCATTCATTCATTCATTCATCATTTGGCTAACTTTGTCATGTCCATGCCTATGCCATGCTCGTACTAGGAATACTGAGGGGCACAAATGACCACAGAGGACCCAGACAGTATGCAAGGGGAGGTTCTGGGCTGGGGAAGAGCTCGATCTAGAGATGAAGATATTGGTGTCGTCAACATGGGGACCCGATGAGCTCCCTGTGGCTGCTGGCTGCAGGGACTCTCCCACTTAGGGATGGGAAACACGTGCTGCTGAGGAAGGAAACAGAGGAGGAGAGTGTGACAGTTCATTGTGTGAATCTGAAAAGGAAATGCTCAACTGAGTCAGATCAGCATAGTTGTGGGTGTGGGTGAAGGATTCATGGAAGACCCACCCCAGGGGTGAATGACACCATCCAATAGGTTTATGGCCTGAATGAAATAAAAAGTGAAACCGAGAAGGATATCTTTCCTGTGCCTTTGGAGCAGTTCCAGTCTTCACCTGCACCTTGGACGTCATCTCTTAGCTTCCGGTGTGGACTCCTCAGCCTTCTCTCACAGACCCTTTGGCCCCCTGACGCAGACTCACATGAGACACTACAGTGAGCCCCGGGCCTTTGACCTTTGACTGCATCTTTCTGCTTTCTGCATGCAGACAGCCCTTTTGGCCTCTTCCACACCTGGTTCTGTGGGTGACTACTGTAAGCCTACATTAGAAATCCTTATATATCACATTAAATCTATGTGTCTAGTGAGCATTGACTACACAGTAAGGTATGGGAAGAAGAATGGCAGAGAGGCCTAGAGAGAGCTTCAGACTGTGATGTGGTAGCTCCAGGCAGCTCTATTAAAGGTCGTGAGTGTCGTCACTCAGCATTCTACGAAGTGGCATAAATGGGGTCACATCAAGGGGTAGAGAACAGGGAGGGGCGTGTAGGGAAATACATACTGTGCTTCAGCACCCTCATCTTATGTGGATCCTGCTCATTTAAGACCCAAAACACTAGATCTTCTGCTGAAGAACCAACCTTAAACTCTCCAATTCAGAGCAACAGGCTTCGTCAGAAGGGATTGGAAATCCCTCCTTCAGGTCGAAGCACTGTAGCAGATTGGCCTGGCTTTCCTCAGTAAGTCAATAGCTTGGAAGGCTTTCCAATTAGAAATGCAGAAAATTTTACTAGTCATCTCTCTAAGCCTAATCCTCTACTATTCAATGTGAACACATTGACTTTCCACATGTTGCTGGATTTATCAGGACTGGTTCCAAAGACAGGCCTGGCCGTGACCCAGGAGCACAGTGGGGGAAATAAAGTGGGGTGTAATGTTACTGCTGCTCACTGCCTTTCTCCAGGGGGCTGCTATGCACTTGCCTCCTGTGGGCCGCGGTTTGCTGAGCTGCAGTCCAAGCAAAAGCAGCTTTGTCTTGCAGCTATAAATTACAGATTGCCTTTGTGGATTTTGCTTCCCTGCTTCTTGCTCGTGCTTTTTCTTGTCTTCTGGCACCAGGGCATTTGCTCCTAGAATGGCCGCTTATCTCGGCAGACTGCTATTTGCTGATAGTGGGCTCATTCTGTTGTTCTGAAAAGTCACATAAAGGAAAGAGTTTGTCATTCTTATACAACATTAAACTTACCAAAACTATGTTTCAGATATCTAAACTGCCTTAAACCCCAGTGGGCACACATGCTCCACTCACCTCTTCCGGATCGTCTGCAGGTGTTGCCTTAGCACGGACTCGCTGTTAAACCTTCAACCTTCCCCACCTTCGGGTGGGTTCCGGAGACCTCCATCCAGCTCAGGGCGGGCACAGAAGTTCATGTGCGGCATGGGAAGGGTGTGCACGGGGCCTCTCTGTCTTCATGAGGGACAGCCAGGGGATGAGGAGTCCCTGCCCAGCGACCTTCATGCTTGCTGAGTCACCTGCAGCCTCACCAGGGCCAGCACTGCCACTCTGCCTCCTTCTCCCCGCCAGGCTTCGCTGGAGAGAGCCACACCATCTTCGATGGCCTCTCTGTCACATGCTGTTTCACAGCAGCCCCTGGCTCCACAGGACTGTCGGAAGTGTCCGCCGACGGGCTTCATTCTGTCCACCCTGCTTCCTCTGCAGCTCATCAGAAAAGGAGCTGCGTGCTTATTGTGCTGTCAGGCATTTCCCATAAATGTCTGGCAGCCCGGCGAGCCGCACTGTGGCAGGCATTGCTTTAGTACCACCCGGCTGGCCCTTCTCCAGCTTCTCCTTGTTGGCCAGTCCACCATGCCAGTGAGTACTGGGGGTGAGTCAGAGGTGATGAGGATGAAATCTCGGGCGGGTCTGAACAGCAAGGGCAGATCCACGCCAGCGACAGCCGGGGGTGGGGGGTGGACCCGATCTCTGCTTGCAAGAGCTGCACGCGAGCAACATTGAACCCAATTCAGTGAGCGGCGCGGACTCACCACTGGACTAGTCTGTGCGAGGCACAGAAGTTTCTGTAGGAGTTATGGCCCACAGCCCAGCTTCTTAATTGGGTTTAATTTGAAAATGAAGTTTTCAATGGATAATGACACTTATCAGCTCTTTTTTGGAAGAAATTATTTTTTGTTTCGTGTAGGCCGATGTGTAACTTTAATAATCTTATCACTAGTCCTGAGTACTGTGTTAATTATTCAAAGTTGCCCTTCATCTTTTCATATGTATTGTTTTCACACAGCAGCAGCTGGTGGATAACTGCATCTGGGGAACCAGATAATGTCTGCATTTGAAGAGGTTGCATTTCTTAGGAACCAGCTCCTGGTCTTCCTCTGTCCTCACCTGAGCTATTTAAAGAGTAAGAAAAAGAATGTTCTACAAAGCCTCTCCCACTCTGCGGTGATGAAGTCAGACAGACCCCTGCACAGGCCGAACTAAAGCCTCCATTCAACAGTGTGGTGGCCCTGGGAACTCAGAGACGTCTGTGGCAAGCTGAGTCACTGCCACAGCTCAGACCCACAGCTTCTGTCCCCACCATGCCAGCTGGTGATACAGAAGGCTGCTCACTGTAGTGGGGCCTGGACAAAGGGCCAGCATGGGACTGCTTCCCGAGCAAAGTGAGGAAGAAGCAGTTTCCAGCTGTTTCTTCTTGGAAGGAATTTCCTAATGGAAAATGCTCTTCCACTAAATAGGATTTGATTTTTACAGAAGTTCATTGCTCACAACCATTGGGATTCATTCCCAATGGCATCTCAGAGCCAGAGAGTGGCATGTTATCACTAGTTTTCTGAGAAAGAAGTGTCTTTTCACTGTACGATCAAAGGCCAAGTCATTAATTGCTGACCAATAAAGACAGATACAGCCATAGGATAAAAAGAATTAAATGCTTTAATTGCTCTGAAATTCTAGAAAGAAAATTTTACATTTAGTTACACATGAGGTAGCAAAATATTCCAAGTTCTTTTTCTAATTCAGAATTTGATTTGTTTAACATTAGAAGTGGATTATTTGTTTGAATCACTTATACTCAAATGTACATACCTTGAAGACACACTCATAAGTGAAATAGATAGGTCGCAGATGTGTAAATACCATATCTTTTCTTTGGTATGAAAAACTGAAGCTGTAAATGAGTTCTAGAATGCATGATAGATATTGTGAAATAGAAAATATTCAAAGGGAAAAGGGTAGGGGTGAGTAGTGAGGGGAAAGAAAAAGTGTGATGTTAGAAGAAAGAAAGCATATGTATATAGAGAGTAGAGGGGATTTAGGGTGAGCAGAGGGATGCATAAAAACGAGAATTAATTCATGTCCTATACTGGTACAGATTCCAATGTTGAGTGTGATCATGATGTGTATATAAAATAAAGAATTCAATTTTTAAAAAGAAATGGATTAACATTCCTTAGAAGTGGATTATTGAGTAGAACTTGCACATGTTTGCTCTACAGAGGTTTCTCAATTTACTCTCAAAGAGGAAATGTGTTTGTATACATTTTACTAGTCTAATATATTAATCATAAGGTATGCAGTTTTCAAAGACACAAACCTTATGTGTGGATAAAGGTATTAATTAGTGTATAAAACTTAAGAAATTGTTTTCCCAATGTTAGAGATTGAACTCAGGACCTTGTGCTTGCCAGACAGGTACAATGCCACTTAGCTATATCCCTGACCCCTAAAAAAATATTTTCTAAGTATGCTGACATTTTATTTTCATATTCTGCTATGAATGCAGAATGTGGCTTAAGAAAATAATAAATTAAATGAAGTGAAAAATGTTGGCCAGCTATACAAAGAGGCCAGCAGTTCAAGATATAGAAAGTAGCTTATTTCTTCTGGTGCCCAAAGTCAGCTTTCGAATACTGTTTGTTCTACAGTCAAAGTTTTTCCCTCATAGAAAAAACTGATAACATTTTCAACCCATTATTACCTACTAGAGCATCATGTAAATTCTGGTGTACATTTTAATAATTGTTTGGAAATGATTGTTCAGAACACTATTTAGAGGAAAGAGTTTTTGTGTATGTCTCATATGTTTCCTACTACAGATAAGATAAATACACATGCACAGATATAGCTTCTTACTATAGTCCAACTTACAAGTTTTAAATTTTATGGTGGTACAAAAATAAAAATGCATTCAAGGGCCGGAGATTTAGCTCAGTGCTTCCAGCACCTGCCTCAAGGTGCAAGGTCCTGAGTTCGATCCCGGTAACCACATATAATGCTGGGCGTGGTGACTCACGCCCACCAGCAATCAACCAGCAGTCAGCACCACATACCACAGTGCCAGGCGTGGTGGCTCACGCCTGTCATCCCAGCACTCGGGAGGCAGAGACAGGAGGACTGCTGAGTTCGAGGCTTGCCTGGGCTACATAGTGAGCTCAGGGCCAGCCTGAACTACAAAGTGAGACCCTGTCTCAAAAAATAAAAATGCATTCAGTTGAAACCCATGTCTCAAGTTTTGAACCTTGATGCTTTCCTGGGGTAGTGATATAAAGCACTATGTTCTCTTGTGATGTAAACCTCAGTACCCAGCTAACCACATGGCTGTGAGGGTGAGCAAGAGATAGCATGCAAGATATTGCTAAGCTATGATGTTTGGCCTATTAGATGTACTAAATGAATTTTCAACTTCCAATATTGTTAGAGTTTGAATCTTGAATGTTTCTATATGTGGAAGGTTTAGTGTACAGAGTGTGGCTCTACTGGGAGGTGGTGGATCCTTTAGGAGGGGGACCCTGGTGGGAAGTTAGGTCACTGGGGGCAGCCTTTGGGAGGGAACATTGGAACCCCCTTCCTCTCTTTCTTTTACTTCCTCGTTACCATGATGTGAGGGTTTCCTCTGCCACAAACTCCCACTGAGATAGGTCACCTCTCTGCAGGCCCTAAATCAATGGAACCAACTGACCATGGTCTGAAACCATGAGCTCTCTTTGTAAGTTGCTATCTCAGGCACTTTGTCACAGTGACAGAAAGCTAACACAGATATTATCAACATGTTTCTATCTATCTATCTATCTATCTATCTATCTATCTATCTATCTATCTATCTATCTATCTATCATCTATTCTCTTTCTGTGTGTGTGTGTGTGTGTGTGTGTGTGTGTCTACCAAGGAGTGGAAATTCCTAAATCAGCTCCAGTGTTATTCTGAGGAGGCTAGAGAAGAGAGGAAAAGTAGCATGACAAACTGATCTTGTGGTAATAGATCACATCTTGAGATGGCATCAGAAGTACTCTTGGATTTCTGTGCATATCTTAAAGAAAAATTTACACTGTTTCAGACAACTTAACAACTTACACTTACAAGATAGTGTGTTCAAAATAATGCTTTTCTTGGAACATACTGACCTCACATTTGGGATACTGGAAGAGTAACTTCTAGAATTTTGTGGAAGATAGTTTCCACCTTCCAATACTGTGATTATGGGGAAAAGATATGAGCCTTTGATTTCTCATCATGAGCATATATTGACTCATTCATTCATTCATTCTTTCAGTAAAATAAACACAGTGCCTAATATGCCCTAGTTGTCTTGGAAATGGTGCTTTGTACATTTAAATGTGTGACAAATTACTATTGATTATTGCATTAACAGAAGACTATGAACTAGGAATCCATATAAGACATCAGGAGTAGCTCAGAGCTCCTCTTGATGCATGTCAGATAAGCTAACTATATGCAAAGTAAAGTGGACATGCACTTTGCACTCTGGGTAAGCAGCTACTATCAAACTGCAAAAATAGTGCCAGGCGTGGTGGCTCATGCCTGTAATCCCAGCACTTGGGAGGCAGAGACAGGAGGATTGCTGAGTTCAAGGCTTGCCTGGGCCACATAGTGAGCTCAGGGCCAGCCTATACTACAAAGTGAGACCCTGTCTCAAAAAAAAAAAAAACTGCAAAAATATATCTTGGAGGATGAATAGGTAGAGAAGTCCACTGGCCAAGTACAAGTTTTCACAAGTGCACACTTTCCTTTGAGAAGACAAGTAAAAATAGCTTGGTTGGTGGCGGGCTAAGAACAGGAGGACACTTGGCATAGAGACCACAGAATTGGTCATGAGTTTACATGATTAATAAAGAGGTGAACATATGATCCAGAAGTTCAGAGTCAGCATGATCTAAATAAAACTGGTCCTAGAGCAGCAGCTGTTTCTCTGTGACTCATTTAAGATGCCTCAGGAGCTCTAGAACTAAGGCTTGGAGCTTTAAGAAAATTAATTACACATGAAACCACATTTAATAGCCAATTTCTACTATGGAACATCCAAAAGAAATTTGCTTTTCATTGCTGTCTATGTATTTTTTTGCTGAAATATATATATAACACATATTTCTATTAAAATACTTTACAAAAGCAAGGCTGCTCCTAAAATTGGGAAGTTTTTGAGATTTCTCATGAACCACAGCTGTTTTGTTCATCACACCTCAGCAGGGATGGGATCGAGTTCTAAGGATGATGGTATTTACATAAAGAAAAAAAATTTATCTAAACCATCATCATTAAAAGAGTAAGAGAAACATGTCATTAGTGAATGCCCCACGACTAAAGTATGATTTGAATCAGGGAAAGGATAATCTCATATAATATGGACAACCACTGGATGTTTGGAGCTATAATAATGGAACAAAACCAAAGTGTTTTGGAAGTTGAGAATCTCAATAGCAATAGTTAAATCTTACATGGAGTCTGCTGCCTTCTATTTTTCTTACTATATTAAAACCAAAGAAAACAGTAGCATTGTTTCACATGTGAGTGTATCTAAACAACCAAGTTATTTCTATTATGAATGACTTAGATACAATTTCATTACTGTAGGAAAAAGATAAACTCTTGTAATGTTCCCCAGGTTCTATGATTCTCTCGTCAGGTGTGTATGCATTCATGTGTGTATGCATGTGTACATGTGTGTGTCTGTGGTATGATGATTTTTGCATTTATATCCCATTTGATGACCCCATTTTCTACTCTAAATACTGTGTCCATTTCTGAGATACTGTACTACCAAATACATAATAGAAAGAGATAGCGGAGCATGGTGGAGATGGGACAGTAGGGGAGAAGTGTGTTTCTTTGACAAGCATTGTTTCTATTGTGAATAATTAATATGATGCATGTATTTGTACTTTTAAAATACATGAATTATATTGATTAATAGAGTATTAATTTCAGAATATTTCTGGGTTCACAGAAGCTTTTTCCATTATGTTTTCTCATTCAACTGAATGCTAAAAGTGAAATTACTATAAAGTACTAAGTCCTCAAAGTCTGTTGACATTACAAAGGTTATTGGAAAAGCTAAGTGGTTCGATATGAAGGGACCTCCTTGAAGTTAATTTTTTCTACTTTCTCCTCAGGGGACTATCAGTAGAAGATGCAGCAGGAATATTTTAGGATATTCTAGATCATATTGCATCTGTCTCCACAAAAATTACATGCCTACATTCAATTATGTAACCCTTAAGGAGGGAATATTATAATTCTATCAATTTGAGAATGTATAATCTTTTAAAAACACATTTGAAACACAAGCCATATGTTAAATTGAGTAAATCAGGTGCTGAGATAATGTGTTTTACTTTCAAATATATTATCCCAGGGTTTTTAAAGTTACCCAAATCAGTAGCAGCCAAGTATATCAGAATAAATTGTCAGGCTCCTAGTTCTGCAGGAGGAGGATATGGCTGTGACAGGTGAAATGTGACTGACGGGACCTCACAGAGGACAGGTAATGAGGTGGGAGCTTCTTTGAGCCCCGCGTCGCGCGCCTGGGAAGGGGGCCGCGGAGTGGGCTGAACGCGGGCCCCGGCTCCCGGGGCCGCCCTCTAGCTTGGAGCCTCGAGCGGTTAGTTATCGCCAGGAGCCTGCGGGGAGCAGTATCTACGCCTCCTACTCTTCCGCTCAAAGTTCTTCCATTCATACAGTAGCAAAGGTCTCTGGGGTGCCGGGAAGCGACCCTGCGGCAGTGAGCACGCCAGACACCGTCAAACACCTGTGTGCGGACTGCGACGGTGACCCGAGACAGGTGACGGGAGGGCGGCAGGAACATCTCGGGGCTGTTACAGTAACAGAGCGCCCTGAACTCAGACGCGGAGCCGGGGAAGGTGCCGAAAGAAACTGGCATGAGAAAGTGATTCTGATTCCCCCCGAAAAAGTCACTAAAAATGTGTGATCGTTGTAATTCATTAAATAAAATTTAGAACTCAATTTCTCAGTCACATCAGCCACATTCAAGTGATTCAGCGCTCGGGAGGCACAAGTGGCTGGGCTGAGAGCAGCAGCCCGAGTGTCACTGCGGGAGCCCAGACAGGCCCACGGCGGAGGAATCACACGGCAGAGCGGGGAGCAGCGCCTCGGCGGCGCGGGGATGTCACGGCAGAGGCCCAGCGCGGGAGACCGTTGACGAAGGCAGTGCAAGTGACAGGGCTGGGGGTTTAGCTTGGCCAGAAAGAAAGGGATGCGAGAGCGGGTGGGAGATGGTTGGTAGAAAGTGGAGGAGGGGTGATTGTTGCACTGAAATCCAAATCCGGACACAGCACGGGGACGCTGTGGGCACAAGCCCGAGGAGAGGAAGGGGAGGTCAGACAGCAGGAAGGTTTTTTGTTTTTGCTTCCTTGTGGTCCTAGCGATTGAGCCCGGGTCCTCTGGCCAGAGCTACAGCCCCAGTTTCTTTCTTTCCTTCCTTTCTCCTTGCTTCTTCTCTCCCTCCTTTCCTTCCTTTCAAGACAGGGTCGTTTAAAATTTTATTTTATTCTACTATTTTTTTTTATTTTTTTTGAAACATGGTCCCAAGGCTGGGACTGTAGCTTAGCGGCTCTGGGCCTGACGGGCATGTGCAACGTCCTGAGTTTGATCACCGGTACTGAAAATAAATGACTATGAAACAGTCTCGCTAAGTATTTCAGGCTGGCCTTGAACTCACCATGTAGCTCAGGCTGGTCTCTAACTTGGAGCAATCCTCCTGCCTCAGCTGCTGGAGTGCTGGAATTACAAGCATGTCCTACCATGCCTGGCTTTCAAAATAGGATCTTGCTAAATCACTAAGTTGCCCAGCGTGGCCTTGAACTTTCAGTCCTCCTGCCTGTGCCCCCAGAGTGTTGAGATTACAAGTGGGCACCTCCATTCTCAGCTGACAGCAGGAAGTTGGAAGCAGTGAGTTTCTCTGTCGCACAGTTGCAGGTGATGACAAGCTCCAAATGTAAAACCGAAGCTCATTGATCGGGAGAGAAGGTGAAGGTCACTAGAAATGAGAAAGTTGAGACCTGGAGGATGGATTATCATATGCTCTGTTTTGGATTCTAAAATGACGGCAAGATGGACTAGGTTTTGCTATGAGACGAGCAGCCTTGAAGTCTGAATGGAAGGCCCAGAGGGGAGCCCGGCTGGAAGGGCATTTTCAGGAGGGACGAGAGTGTTACCACGAGGGAGAGGAAATACTGCCAGATACTGACAGTGACGCGGGAGAGCAGGCTGCGAGAGTGTGGCGCCTCAGGGCTCTGGGAGAGGGCACAGAGCAGGACTCAATGAAACACCGACCCCTTGTGACTGGTAGGAGAGGCCCACGGGAGAAATACTGCCCACAAGTAAAAGCCAGCTAGAACAAGAAGATGAAGGGACTGTCCAGAAAGCAGGGAATTCTTGCACAGTGGTTCCAGAAGGCACGGAGGGCTTGGGCGGATGAAGAGGAACAGAAGACTCCGAAGAGCAGTGGGGATATCAGAGCTGGAGGCTGCTGGCTGAGGTGGGCTGCTATTCCAGGACAAGCCTGGGTGTGACTGCCGTAAGGGAAGAGAGCTTGGCTACTGAACCTGGGCTGAGGCTGTCCCGGAAGACTTTCTGCACGCACCACTACCGGGGTGTTTGTGACCCAGAGTGGCCCTTTCGGCCCTTGTACGGTTTGGTGTAGTGTTGGTCTCAGCAGCGTTGTCTTCATCACCTGCTAGAACATTGGCTATCTCAGAATCAGGTGTTAAGAATTCCAAGCAGAGGGCCGGAGATTTAGCTCAGTGGTTCGGGTGCCTGCCCAGCAAGCGTAAGGTCCCCGAGAGTGGGGTGGTGGTCATTTTAAAAGTTATATCTCTATACTCGAGAACCTGAGCTGTGGTGGTCCAGGAATCTGCAAACGACATACAATTATCCTGCTCTTCTGAGTCAACAGCATGTCCCACAAGTCCTTCATTGTAGAGAAGAGAACTTATATCAAATGTAACCACGGAGCCCCACAGTACAGGAAGGCTGGTTCTAGCACATCCCCAGTGCTTTAATTGTGAAAACTTGCAAAAGTTGCATGTTACCTTTCATTTTTTTAACTCAGTTCTAACAAAATATAGCTAGAATTAATAAATATAAATTATTTTGGAGGTTATTATTTCAGTTGTATGACACTTCTCCCCAGTGCTAAAAGCAATTGTAATGACAAACATGAATTAGTAAAAATGATTTGATTGCTACAGTCATTAAGTTTTTCCAGAAAATGCTTTACATTTGCTAAATCTCTAACCAAAAAGTATTAGCAACCAAAAATTTGCTAACCAAAAATTATTAGCAAGGTAAGCATACAATGGTCCACACTTTATGGATACAGAATGTTACTAGACTTAGATAGAATATAGAGAACAATTAATCAAATCCTTATTCTGTAGACTGAGAATCTGATACCTCCAATGATACCTCTTCCCCCACTGAAAAACTATCAAACGAGACTTTGTACCAAGAATTACAATGGCATTGTAAGCATTAAAACTCTGATATTATAAAATTATAGAATCTCAGGCTTTGACTAATTATAGAGTTATCTGGTCCAACACTGGAAATCCATTGAAAGTCGTCTCTACCCCATTGACCAATTCTCCAAATGGGAAGGAACTGGCCTTTCCAGTAGCCCAATCTATTCTCAGCAGCTATTTACAGTGGAGAGTCTTTGCTTGAGTTTGTATCGTTATCCTTATGATTTTCATCCACAGGCTCTGTCTTCTGCAGCTAAAACCCGCCTGTATTCACCCCACAGTTAAGAAGGTTCTAACTCTCTTCTTTTCTGGGAAAGATATCTCTAGTTCTCAGAGCTACATATCAAAGGGAAATGAAGAAAGGGGAGGGAAATTGTGTGCTGTTGCTAATTGTGGTAACTCAGAGTTTACTCTGGGTCTTCAGATGCATACTTCTCAACCTTTTAAGTTACAACGTGTCATTGTTACTTCCTAACTGCAGATTAGAAGATCTTATGCCAAATCTGATCACTAAATTCTATAATTCAAGATCTCTGGTTGCAGCACATCCTTAATTTTTAAATTGTGAAAAGAACTGGCTGTCTGAAAAAAAAAATCAAAGGCTGTTAATGGTAACATGAAAGGAAGTCTTAGGACAAAAGAGAACAAAAATGTAGACTTTTTACTTACAAAGACTGTGTCTCAGATGGGCAAATTAATATCAGAATATGTAGACTTCACACAATATTAGTCAAAACATTATAGCTTCGAAGTATAAAATAAAATCATTACTCATTTTTTGTTTCATCATTAAACGAAGAAAGAAAATGCATTTTCCCACCTCTTCAAACATTAAAATTTCAGGAAACAGCTGTTCTCCTAATGTATTCTTAGCTAAGATTTAAATTTTATTTGGGAAAGTTACATGTGACATTTTCAATGGTGAGGGCCATAAACATATGAATTTACTTTGATTTTAATCTTAATTTAAAACCCAGAAGAAAGTCTTCTTTATTCTCTACAAAGCCTAGTACATGGATGGTGTGTATTTAAATATCCACTAACATATTTTCTCTCACGAATTCAAAGGATAAAATTACTTATTTTCTTAACAAGAGGCAGATAAATATACACATTTATCTGGCAAATGTAACCACAGATATTGATGTTTGCTCAAACACTGATTTATGTACAGACAGAAGTATTTTTAAAACACAGTCTAAGAAACCAGAGACAAATAGATTTGAAATGGAATTTTGTTGCTTACAAATTGCTTTGCGTCTGGTGGGATTTTCAAATTCCAGCTCTAACTAGATTTGGCTCTATGTAAATTTGCTGTTGAAAGGTTTCAGGCCGTGTAAGGCTATAGCCACTTCTTCACCCAAGCATTACACATCAGTTTGCCCGATGAGAAGTGGAGAAAAGTAGATTCTATTTATTAGACTGTCCATGGGAAAAGTAGGTCCAGCAAAAACATTTTAGCTAAACATTTGCCAGGCTGATGGTAATATTGAATTTGAGAGTTGTGTGTTTATGCATGTTAAAATTAAATTTGGTAATCAGTTTATTTTGTACAACCATTCAATTTATTTAAAGCCCACTACATGCTAGGCATGTTGCCAGGAGTTGGAGGTGGAGGGGCTGTAGAGATGAATGTGAGAGTCCCCACTCTACGCTGTGATTGGTGAAGCCAATCGCTAAAGAAATAATTACTCTAGAGCATGATACCTTATAAGATATGCAAGATGTTGTAATATATAAAATATTATAACATAGTAGAAATAGTTAAATGTAAGTTCCACGTTGGACAAGATCTTTGAATCTATATATACTAAATCAATCAGATATTTGTAAAAATTAACAAAAAAATGTTTTAAGCCGGGCGTGGTGGCTCATGCCTGTAATCCCAGCGCTCAGGAGGCAGAGACAGGAGGATTGCTGAGTTTGGGGCTTGCCTGGGCTACAGAGTGAGCTCAGGGCCAGCCTGAACTACAAAGCAAGACCCTGTCTCAAAAAAAAAATGTTTTAAGATAAAATTGGCCAAGTCTATTTTCAACCTTTCTAATTTAAATGACACTTATTATTTCCTTCTTTCTAGCTTTCCAAGCCTCTTCATTTTGACCAGAAGCTATCCAACAGCCTTTTCAGAGAATGCCATGGAAGAGATCACTTTGAAGTGAGCCCTGGGGAAGTACAGACTCTGAGCAGTAAAGGAGCTGAGTATTATCGCGTATTATCGCAGGCCTGGAGACCAGGTGTGGGGACTCGCAGGTGCAGAGATGAGGCGAGCTCTGTCTGGGGAATGGGAAGCCCCGGTGGCTTGCTGGAGTGTGGGAGGGGCTGCAGTAACAAAGGCAGCCAGAAAAGAGGCACAACTGGGCTGTTAGTAGGACTTATGTTTTTGCTTATTTTTTCATTTTTATTTGTAAATAATTTCAAATTTGCAGAAAAGCTGCAAGTAAAAATAATATAAGGAATACCTGTATATCCTTTACACAGCTTTACCTATTGGTAATATTTTGTCACATTTGCTTTTTATTTGATTTTAGTTTCTCTTTTCATTATACTTACATAATAGTACTTACATACATAAATGAGTATTTATACATACACGTAAATTTTTCAGTACCATTTAAAAGTAAATTGACTACATTATTATACCCTCTTAGATCTCTGCTTTTTCTTTCTTTCTTTCTTTCTTTCTTTCTTTCTTTCTTTCTTTCTTTCTTTCTTTCTTTCTTTCTTTCTTTCTTTCTTTCTTTCTTTTTTTTTTGTTTGAGATAGGGTCTCCCTTTGTAGTTCAGGCTGGCCCTAAGCTCACTATGGAGCCCAGGCAAGCCTCAAACTCAGCAATCCTCCTGCCTCTGCCTCCTGAGTGCTGAGATTACAGGTGTGAGCCACCACGCCCAGGACTGTGGTATGTAGTACTGATTGCTGGTGGGAGTAAGTCACCATGCCCAATATCATATCATTGTATGTGGTTACCAGGATCAAACCAGGGACCTTGTGCTTGCTAGGCAGGTGCTGGAACCACTGAGCTAAATCTCTGGCCCAGATCTCTGCTTCTTCTAAAAATAAGATTATTCTCTTTATAACCACAGAAGAGTTATCAGCTTCAGTAAGTTTAACCCTAATAAAATACTCCTGCTCTAACCTGAAATTCATGCACCAGGTTTTCAAGTTGAAGCAATATCTTTTATAGCAATTTCCTCCCCAGCACAGGTTCCAGTCTGTGACAAAGCATTGCTCTGCATTGTCACGTCTGTTTAGTATTTTAATGTAGAACAATCTTAAAACCTTTTTGTGACTTTTATGACATTAACATTTTGGGGAAGAACATAGCTCATTTGGTGCAGACTTTATATAGGTGGTGATGAATGAGATCCAGGTTTCAGAAAAGTCACTCTAGAGAATATAAGGGTGGATACAAAGTCCAGAGACAATTGATAAGGTAATGAGATAGGAGGTCCCTGTTGCCAGTCATCCCTGCTGAGCTTGCAGAAGAACAGGGATGGTCTTGCCAGGTCTTTGAAAGCTGAGGCAATTATGTGAATGGAGAAAAAAAATACAGAATTGGAGTCCAGGGTGAGGTTGCTTTGAAAGAAAAGTACAGCCTAAAATGCAAGCCCAACGGACTTGGTGGAGAAGCAAGATCCAAAACTAAAACAGCATTTTGGATTACAGTGCAAAGCAGATGAAATAGCCTGAAGATCCTTCCCCAAAATGGTATAAAATGCACAGCTGAGCTTAAAATAAAGGAAAGTAAATTCCCAAGAATGTAAAAAGTAAGAAAAGCTTTTGTTTTAAAAAAAAGGAGCATATTCTGGTAAACTGTATGTGTAGGGGAAAGTGTTTCTGACCTATGAAAACCCACTTGGATACAGGACATGAGGCTTTAAGTTCTAGTAAAGCAGAGGGTTGAATGAGACCCAGGCATGAAGCCAGGATCAGTAATGGCATCGATCTCCGTTTTTTTTTTTAATCAACTATAGAGTCTAAGAGAGGATAAGTAAGCTTGTGGTCTTGGCCTGGGCTTTGGATAGAGGGAAGAAGAAAAGCTTCATGTAAGTTTCAGTTTAAATTTAGATGAGTGTTCTAGGAATCTTTCACCCTAGAAATCAACATTAGTGGAAGCCAGTGACAAATCATGTTTGTCCAATAGTAGCAGATAAAAAACTTCTTTGGAAAATCATACCCTCAACCCAATCCATACAAGGTTCTCACAAGAAAGCCTTTCTGAGGAGGAATTCAATTGAAAGCAGTAAAGCACATGTGGGGAGAAGGAAAGCCACCATAAGAAGGATCTGCAAAGATGCAAAACAGCATGTGTAATTCCCAATAACTTCAGACAGTAGGGCTTCTGACTTAAGATTATTTAAGAAGGGCCGGAGGGTTAGCTCAGTGGTTCTGGCGCCTGCCTCCAAGCATAAGGACCTGAGTTCGATCCCCAGTTACCACATATAATGCTGGGCGTGGTGGCTCACGCCTGTCATCCCAGCACTCGGGAGGCAGAGATGGGAGGATTGCTGAGTTCACGGCGGCTTGCCTGGGCACCATAGTGAGCTCAGGGCCAGCCTGAACTACAAAGCAAGACGCTGTCTCCAAAAAGAAAAAAAAAAAAAAAAAGATTATGTAAGAAGCATTTAAACATGATTAAAAAGTGTTATGGCTTGTGTTTAGATGTCCCCTCAAAACATCATATATTCATAGGTGGAGCTTTTTCAGAGATGGATGGATCTAGAGTATATGATGCTAGAATGGATTGGTACAATGCTAAATTCAAAGGCACTAGGATTAAGGGTGTGAATGCTACTCACCCTAAGTAACCTGGTAAGACATAAGAGAGAGGAAGCAGTGGTCATCCCTTGCTTGCTTTGCTACCTTCTCCCTTCCATGAACTGTTTCTCCTCTGCAATGCTTACATGCCACACCACCCTGCCTTGGAACCAGTCAACTATGAACTGAAACCTCTACAGACAGTGACCCAAATAAGCTTTTCTTCCCTTAACTTCGGTTGTTGGGTATTTTGTCTTAGCAACAAAAAAGTAAGACAAAGATATAAAAGAATTACTCTAAGTCATAAGAAAAGAATAAGGTACTTTGGGGGAAAAGTGGAAACAATTTATGAACAAGATAGAGCTTTAAGAAATACAAAATACAGCTTTTTGCTCATGGTTGCTACCAAGGCAACTGCAGTCATGTCTAAGTCAGAGTCTTCTAAGAAGCCTATACTGCTGCAGCAGCTCTTCATCAGAGGTCTGAGCTTCGAAACAACACAGGGGAGCTTGAGAAGCTGTTCAGAGCCACGAACTGTATGGTAACGAGAGACCCAAACACCAAGTGCTCCAGTGCCTTTGGGTTTGTGACTTATGCCACTGTGGAAGAGATGGATGCAGTCATGAACGCAGGGCCACACAATGCAGGTGGATGAGAGAGTTGTGCAACCAATGTGAGCTGTCTGCAGAGAAGGTTCTCAAAGACCGGGTGCCCACTTAAATGTGAAGATCTTTGTTGATGGTGTTAACGAAGATACTGAAGTAGAACATTACCTGTGAAATTATTTTGGACATTATGGAAAAATTGAAGTGACTAAAATCCTGACTGATCGAAGGAGTGGGTCTTTGTTTTTGTAACCTTTGACAATCATAGTGCTGTGGATAAGATTGTCATTTAGAAATTCCACACTGTGAACAGTCACAAGTGTGAAGCCCTGTTGTAGCAGATGGTTAGAGCTTCTTCAAGACAAAGAGGTCAGACTGGTTCTGGAAATTTTGGTGGTGGTCATGGAGGTGGATTTAGTGGCAATGACAATTTTGGGTCGCAGAAGAAATTTCAGTGGTCAAGGTGGCTTTTGTAGCAGCCGTGGTGGAGGTGGAGGTGGATGTGGTGGTGGTGGGGAGGGCTACAGTGAGGTTGGTAATGATCAGATTTAATGACTTACTTCAGTAGTGTAGCCAGATATAAAGTGAACACTCAAAAATCAGCAGCCTTGCTCTCTATGAACAACAAACTCAGGAGAGAGAAATCAGGGAAATAATACCTTTCACAATAACATCAAAAACTGAGAAATACCTAGGAATCACTCTAACAAAGGAAGTAAAATATCTCTACATTGAAAACTATAGTTCTATGAAAAAAAGAAAGCTAAGTGGAAATTAGAAAAGGAAAAAATATCCCTTGCTATTGGGGCAGTAGAACCAATATAGAGAAAATGGTCATACTTCCAAAATTATCATATAGATTTAATGAAATCTTAATCAAAATCCCAGCAGCATATCTCAGAGAATTAGGGGAAACAATTTTAAGATTCGTTTGGACCCAGAAGTGACCTAAAATAGCAAAGGTAATTCTGGGCAACAAAGGCAAGGCAGGGGACATCACAATCCCTGACTTGAAATTACTCTACAGAGCTACTATGAGAAAAACAACAGGGTGCTGGCAAAAAAACAAAAACCCCCAAAACACTCAGACCTGAAAAATCAGTGGAACAAAATAGAAGACCCAGACACAACCCCAAACACACTCAGCTGCTTTATCTTTGACAAAGGGGGCAAATGTGTCACTAGAAGAAGGATAGCCTCTTTCATAAGTGGTGCTGCAAAAATCAGCTTTCTACATGCCAAAGACTAAAACTAGAGCTATGTTTCTCACCCTGCACTGAAAAAAAATCAAAATGGACCAAAGATCTAAATATTAAAACCAAAACAACAAATGCTGGAAGATCAGGGAGAGCTCTTGAGGACACTGGCATAGGCAAAGACTTCATGAACAAAACCCGGACTACACGGGAAATACTACAAAGAATCAACAACTGAGATCTCACTGTATTAAAAAGCTTTTGCACTGCGAATTACCAACAAAGTGAAGAAAAACCTCACAAAGTGGGAAGGAGTTCTAGCTGGTAGTCCCTCAGACAAAGGACTACTATCCAGAACATACAAAGAATTGAAAGAAAAAACAACCCCCCTAAATTTAAAGACCCAATCCAAAGATGGGCATCTGAAATGAGTAAACATTTCTCAGATGAAGAAGTATAAATGGCAAATAAATATATGAAAAAATGTTCATTATCACTGGTCATCCAAGAGATGCAAATTAAAACAACACTAAGATGCCATCTCACACCAGAAAGAATGGCTAATATCAAGAAATCAACCATCAATAAATGCTGGCAAGAAAAAGGAACCCTTCTCCACAGTTGGTTAGAGTGCAGACTGGTGCAACCACTGTGACCAGTGTGGAGATTCCTAAAAAACTAGGATTAGAGATCTCATTTGACCCAGTTATCCCAATTCTGGGTATCTTCCCAAAAGAATTAAAGGCATCATACCACAACAATATATGCACACTCATGTTTTAAGCAACACAATTTGTAATAGTTAAATCTTGGAAACAACCCAAATACCAATCAATCAATGAATGGATAAAGGTCTTTTTAATACAGGGGAGTACTACTCAGCCATTAAGAATAGACTTGGGCTATTTATAGTCCAATGGATATACCTTGAAGCTATACTCTTTAGCGAGATAAATTGGATGAACATGGGTAAGCATCACGTTATTTCTGTGATGTAATAAACAGAAAATATAAGCAGGGGCAAAAAATGTATAACAGGCCAAAGATTTAGCTCCGTGGTTCCAGCACCTCCCAAGCAAGCACAAGGTCTCTGGTTTGATTCCCAGTAACCACATACAGCAATACCAAGCATGGTGACTCATGTCCACCACATACCACAATGCTGGGCATGGTGGCTCACACCTGTAATCCCAGGATTTGGGAGGCAGAGGCAGGAGGATTGGTGAGTTTGCAGTTTGCCTGACTACATGGTAAGCTAAGGGCCAGCCTGAACTACAAAGCAAGACCTTGTCTCAAAAAAAACAAAAATTAAAAAAAAAAGTTCACTAGGAAGGGGGAACTCGAGAGGGGGGAGAGAGAAAAGAAGGAAAAAGAAAGAATGGGAAAAGAAGGAAAAATGGAAGTGGGCTCTTGTAAATAAGGAAAGGGAAGTGGGATTGAAGGTAAGGAAGGGGATTGGGCAAAAAAAAAAGGAAATCAACATAACATACATCTTGTAAAGGTACAAATTCCCTATAATCAGTATGATCATTATGTAAATCTAAACCATACCAATAAAACTAAAAAAAAAAATGCAAAATATACCTGTTTAATTAATGGGGTCAGATAAAAAGTTATTCACAATAGATAGGAGAATAAACTTGGAAAAGTTTCCAGACATTTGGCACTTGACACATGTAGAGATACATACGAACAACTCTTAATAAAACAATTTCTAAAATATATACTTCAGGGAGAAAAATAACTTATCTGGAGGAAAAGATTTAAGTGTAAGAAAGAATGATGAACAAAGTAATTGTTAAATGTGTGCTATAGTTTAAATACTTTTACCATCTCCAAATCCTGTGTAGTTGTACAATCCTCAATGCAACAACACTATGAAGGGTTTTGGAACCCTGCACTGATGAATAGATTCATTCCACACGGAGGAGGGCACCTTAATTACCTTGTTCCTCACTGAGACACTCAAACCCCCACAAATTAAAGGAGCAGAGGGTTGTCTTGGCTCACGGTTTGTAGACATTTCAGACCATAGCCTGGTGGCTCTAAGGTGGGACAGCACGGTAGAGGAGCACAGCTAGGAAGAGCTCCTCAGGTCATAGCATCCAAGAGGCAGAGACGGAGTCAAAGGAAGAGGAGACAAGGCAGATAAACCCTTGCGGGCCACACCCCAGAGACCTGCTTCTTCCGGAGACTCAACCTCCTAACGCCAAGTCACCTGTAACCTCTGTAATCCAGTTACCTTCCAAAAGCTCCACATGTGTGGCTTTAGGGCAACGTGTGGGTGTGAACCATACAGAGGGCTTGGTGGAAGCCGACTAGTGCTTTCCTGCCCTGTCTCTCTTCCAGAGGCTGCGGCCCTCCAGGCGCCATCTTGAAAACAGAGATCAAACCAAGCAGATGCCTTGACATCGGACTTCCCAGCCATCATGCTGGGAGAAACAAATGTATGTTCTTCAAAAATCACCAAATCTCCAGAATTCTCCTATAGCAGCATAAAACAGAGTAAAACATTGTTGAATAAATCTTTAAAGCATCCTGTCTAGTTTAGTGGTAAAAGAGAGGAAGAACTAAAATTTAGACAAAAATTCCTTGGAAAATGAAGGAAAGATGAGCAAAGCTAAAGGGATCTAAGGTTCTTCTAGTGTGTAGAAAATAGGAAGAGCAGTTGACTAGCTTTAATTCAAGGATATTGTCTTTAAGTTAATGATAAACCTTAAGAAAAAGATATGAAACACCAAGGGGGAGAGGAATGGGCAAGAAAGGGGAGAGGAGAGGATTGCTCCGAAAGAAATCTGGAGCAATTTAAAAAACAAAAGCATAGAAAAAAGGTGTGAGAGTAGAAACCCAAAGAAATACCTGTAAATATATCATATTAAATACCCTAATACATGTAAATGGACTAACTATTCCAGTTAAAGGGCAGCTTCTCAACTGGACTGAGAAAAAGAATAATCAGCTTTTTAGTTTTGTGAGCAGC
>PVIC010020073.1:0-29898 GCA_004025085.1 Thryonomys swinderianus | reverse complement strand
TTTTTTTTTTTTTTTTGAGACAGGGTCTCACTTTGTAGTTCAGGCTGGCCCTGAGCTCACTATGTAGCCCAGGCAAGCCTCAAACTCAGCAATCCTCCTGTCTCTGCCTCCTGAGTGCTGGGATTACAAGCATGAGCCACCACGCCACGGCACTGTGGTATGTGGTAGTGATTGCTGGTGGGCGTGAGCCACCACACCCAGCATTGTTATATGTGGTTACCGGGATTGAACTCAGGACCTTGTGAGGCAGGAGCCAGAACCACCGAGCTAAATCTCCGGCCCTCCTCCAACTTCTTTCAGAAAAGATGCCCCTGAGAACTCTGTGAGGCAGTGAACATTCCTGACAGATGAGACGGTTGGACACAGCCACCTATTCTAACTGCATGTCCTAAAACCAAAAAGGGCTTTTTGGGGATTCCAAAGAGGTGGTGAAAAAGTCACACTCTAGGTAGGGGCTGTTGCACACTGTCCTCTAGCCTTCGGGAAATGGTCTGCAAAGCACATGCTGACCAGGTTTGCCTAGCTTCACGTGAAGATAATTTAATGCTCATCTGTATTTTTCACTTAACATTTCATGTAAATGTACTTTGGAAGACAGGTGGTGAGTGGCAGAAAAAAGAAAGAAGAAAAAGGCCATTAGGAGTCAGTTTCTCCTGAGAATCACTCTGGGAAACACAGCTCATTTTCTCAACCGAGGACTCTCTATAGCCTCGTATTCAAATACCTCTCTCCATCTACAAAGTATTCAAAGTACAATATGAGGCCTCTTAATTACCCACTATTTTATTTTACACCCAAGAATTCTAAAGCACAGAAAAATCAGATAACACAAAGGCAGCAAACGGCACAGCCAAATCTGGACTTTGGCACTACTGACATATTAACAAAAAATTAACCTAGAGACAATCCAAAAAGGAATATAGGGAGAAAACGAAAAGGTCCAATATATACATACAAATAGGTGCAGAAGAACAGACTGGAGGAAGTGGTGAAACAGCAGCATTTGAGAAATGTTTCAGCACTGAAGAATATGAGTCCTCAGATCAAAAATATATTATGTGCACTCAGTATGTTGGGAAGTAAAGATAAATCCACATTCTCACAGATAAGTACAACATGCCCAGGGTGACTGCTAAAAGAATAAAATTAGAATATACAGCTTTATTGGTTAAAACTATCAATTAGCAGAGGAAGGAAAAATTTTAAAAGTAAATAAAACTAGACTTTATGAACCTTTATGAAACTAGCTCAATCTAACTTTGCACTGTGTGGCTAAAGAGAACCAATGACCATGTTGAATGGTCTCATTTTAAGTTTATAACCATAAAACATAAACAGGCTCTCAGTATTCTCCAGTAGTCCTAACTTTCAAGTTAACTTCTTCACATCTACCACAGACTCCCAACCTCACCCACTCTTGTCAAAAGCCTTGTTTCTAATTTCACCATAAAAACCAGAACCACCAGATGAAAATTTCCAGAGTCTCATCAACTCATGTATAATTCCCTCTCAAGTTTTCCTCAGTTGGATTTTTATTATCAACATGCAAACACATTGAATTATATGCTGTCTTACAAAAAGAAAAAGAGAAAAGCCTCCCTTAACAGTTACTTCCCACTCATTTCCAAACTGATTTTATTATGAGGTATAACAGAATGCACAAACATAAATTAGAGTTGAATAAGTATCACACAGCAAATGCCTTTGTAACCTCCACTCGATGAGAAATAAAACTCACAAGCACTCTGTTCTTTCTTTTCCAAGGTGACCAATAACTGTCCATATACCTCAGTTTTAACTTTCCCAGGAACAGTATTATTCTGTACATATACTTGTGTGATTACTTTGCTTATTATAATGTTGCAAGATTCATCTATGGTGTGCCATTAGCTTTTATTTATTTTTACTGTTATATAACATTCTATTGTAGGAATACATCATATTCTATTGTTAATAGGCATCTGAATGTTCTTTGGTGTGGAGTCAATACAAATAATAGTGCTGTAAACATTTCTGTCCTTGTCTCTTGCTGCATACACACATGCATTTTTGCTGTACTTAGGAGTGGAAATCCTAGGCCATAAAGAACATAAATGCTCATTTCAGTAGATACTGGTATGCCTGTGACATGGGTATATCAATTTATACTCCAATGATGTATGAGGATATGAAGTAGTATACCATGTGGTTTTGTTTTCCTAATTACTAATGAGTTTGAGTACTTTGTTGTGTTTATGGTCATTGGGAAATCAATCTCTTCTGTAATACTCAAATTTCTCACTCATTTTTACTTTTTCATATTTGTATGTAGAAGTTCCTGTATTTCTGGATCTGAGCATTTTACTGGTCAGGAATGTCATAGATCTCTTCAGTAATTCAATTTAATGTAGTTTTCTTTCATATTTCTCTTCAGTGAACTGAAGGCTTTCATGGAGGCTGGGGACTAGCTCAGTGGTAGAGTGTTTGCTTAGTATGTGCAAGTTCCTGGGCTTAATCCCTAGGACATTAAAAAATGTGTGTGTGTGTGTGTGTGTGTGTGTGTGTGTGTGTGTGTGTACAGGGAGTCTGATTTAGTAATATTTTCCTTTATTATCATTATTTTTTTTCTTTTTGTATCCTGGAAATCTTGCTGAACATGGTATAAACATTCCATGGCAGCTTGGTAAGTTTGAGGCCAGCCTGAATTACATACCAAGATTCTGTCTCAAAAATCCTTGAAAATCAATTAATTCTATCAATCAACCAATCAATCAGGGGTTTGGGGTACAGTCAGTTGCAGAGTGCTTTCTCAGCATGTGCAGGGCCCTGGGATTGATCTACAGCATTCCATCCCACTCCACCCCAAAAAAAGCAAAAGGAAAAAGAAATTTTACAAATTAAAAATGGCATTCTCCTATGTAATTGTCTACAGTTCTGCTGGCTTGCCTTCACATTTATATCTGTTATACATAAGAAATAAACCTATACATATGTATGAGTATGAGTAAAGGTAGAATTTATTTTGATGTTATATATATATTTTTGGAACTAGTAATTTTATCTAATTTTTTTTTTTTTTTTTGAGACAGGGTCTTGCTTTGTAGTTCAGGCTGGCTCTGAGCTCATTATGTAATCCAGGCAAGCCTCGAACTCAACAATCCTCCTGTCTCTGCCTCCCGAGTGCTGGGATTACAGGCATGAGCCACCACGCCCGGCACTTTATCTAAATTTTTAAATGAGATAATTTTGCTTTTAATCCCACTTGTAATCTTTTACTGTGGTTAAAAATAAAGTGAGTTCAACCTTTTAACAGATTTTTAAGTGCACTTCTATCTATAGGCACACTGTACAGCAGATCTTTACAACTTATTACCCTGTATAACTGAAACTGTATGCCTGCTGATGAACAACTTCATTTCTTTCCCTGTCCTGTGCCCCTGAAAACTCACATTCTTTTCTCTGCTTCTATGAAACAGACTTTTGGATACCTCACATAATCCACTTATAATCTCTTACATGTCCACAGGATATATACTGATACTTTTTTCATTTCTGACTTTGCCTTTTACTAAGACAGCGTCTGGCTTAGTAGTTCAAGACAGTCTTAAGCTCAACCACCCAGGCTGGCCTCCTACTTGCTGTGATTCTTTAACTTCAGCCTCCCAAGTGCTGACATGGTAAGTGCTACCACATATGGCTGATATTTGCTCTTTAGAAAAACATTTTTCAATTTTCTTAGGTCTTTTCATTCAAAGAACTTTCAGATTTCTGAACCTTTATACTTTATGTTTATACATTATCATATTTTTTGCTTTGTAAAATCTGTGTTCTATTTTATTTTCTGTTCCTTGTAATATGGTATCTTTTAAGACTGGATGTGTAGTGGCCACTTTTTCCATTCCTTATACATATTTTTTTCAATGAATCAACTTTTAGCTTTGCTGTTTTTCTAATGTATATTTACTTACTATTTATGAAGTTTTCAAAAAACTCTCTCTGAGCCGGGTACAGCTTAGTGGTGTCATACCTGCCTGTAACCTAAAGGTCTGAGTTCGACCCCTGGGTGGGTGGGTGGGGGACATCTGGGATTACATGTGTGAGCCACCACACCCAATTTCTCTCATTTATTTTGAGACAGTGCCTCACTAAGTTGCCCAGGTCTGGCTCCAACTTGTGAACTTCCTGCCATGTTTTCTCAGAGCACCGTATTACAGGGATTGAACCACCACACCTGGCTCAAGGTTTATTATGTTAATGCTGACATAATCTTAACCATATTTTTCTGAAGACTCTAGTAATGCTACAGGTGTTCATACTAAGTAGCCACTGAATATTATGTAGATAAAAATCAAATTGAGGGATAAAGAATATCTTTTTATCTATCAAGTTTTAAGTGGTGATTAGTCACCTGATACTTTATTATTGACTTTCACAAACTCTACTTTCCTAAACAATTTTTTTTTCCATTTTCTGTTTGTTTTGAACTCTGCTTTGCATGTTTGGTATTCCCTGGTTATCTGTTTGTTATTAAAAATGGAACATTCAAGAGCTGAATATGAGTGGGGCTTACCAGCTATGACTGTTATCAGACTGATTAGTTAGAGAGCCAACATCAATGTGGAGGTTTTTTTCCTATAGAGCTAGTCAACTTGGTCAGAAAGATCCTGCAGTTTCTTGCCTGGAAAAAGAAAACCTGGCTGCCAGGATTAATGATAGTCACACAGGACAGGTGGCTTAGGATCTCCATTAACATAAACAACTATTTTCCAATGCCTGAAATAATAGTTATTAGATCCAAAATATCTTAGGATATTATTTAACGACATTTAATTGTGCTTTGAAGGCAGCAAGTAGTAACTTCGTGATGTACCATTCATTTTCAACAACCAGCACTAAAGTGCAATTTCCTGGGAATTCATTAACAGCGTACTTTCCATTAAAGTACTGCCAGGAACACACAAGGTACTTACCCTTCTAACCTAACGTCTGGTAAACTTCTGTTGAGTGCAATCATCTCACTTGCCATTAAATTGAACTGATTGATCTTAAACATCTCTTTCATTTTCTCTTGATCCTCTTTAGGAATGACGACTGGCTTCCCCATTTCTCCAGGACCTTCATGAGGCTTCTGTACTGGCTCTAGAACTAAGAATAAGAAGAAAACTTAACTAACAATTTCATAGGAATTGATTCACATTGTTACTCTCAACAAGAGCTATTTCTGGGCCTGCCCTGTCCCAGTCTGTTAATACTTCCAAGGAGCCTCCCCTGTCCTCCACCTTCATCTGATAACTCAACTCAAGACTTCTTTACCTCGTCCTACTCAACTGAATTACTGCATAGCTTTGAACTCCCATCTCAAATATTATCACCACATTAACCTTCTTAAAGTACAACTTTTATTGGTACCGTCAATGTCTCATAAAGTTCAACCTCTCTAGCATGGAATTTAACCTAATTTTCCAAATCTATCACCTGCTAGGTGCTCCTCTACCAGCCCTCAGTATTTCAGCCTTTAGTCCAATGGCCGGCCACTCACCACTTTCCTCCAAAGTGCCTGATGTTTTCTTGCTTCTATGCCTTTGCTCACGTATATCCTCCCCCTAGACATCCACTTCCCATTCCTATCTTTTATATATGAATCCCCAATTTGTCTCTAAGCCCAATTAAAATGGCTTCTATTGCCTGCATCTTTTCTGAATCTTTCTGTAGGAATCATTTGCTACTCTCAGGTATCACAACATTTTATCTAGGAGGCTTGTATCTTTAATCAATTCCTATCTCTTAGAGTGATGATTACTACACCTGTTATACAACCCTCCCACACTAGACTATGATGTCATTTTGGTTGGGGTTTGACTCACTGATGCTGCTATGGCGTCTAATATAGATCATTATAGAAACTTTTTAACTATATGCTGAATTAATGTCAGTAAAACTGCCATTCAAAATGAAAACCTTAGACTTGATAATAGTAAACATTCTAACAAGGTAAAACACATGAATGACAATTCTAAACAAAATCAATGTTCTGTTGCAATATTCAGGGCACCCTTCACTGAATCTATTCTCAAGAGCTGGTTATAATAGAAGTTGTCAACTCAAAACACAGGCTCTTCTATGTAGCTTTCAAAGACTCTCTTCTGTATACAGGCGAATCTCAGGAATCTTAGAGAGACACTGGCCAGAGTTTCTTAACTCCACATAGGAAAGAATGTTGTAATCTACCCTCTAGAAATCTTTCAGGGTTAAATCTGAATCTGAGACTATCTGGAAGTATACATGGCCAATATTTAGGTTGTAACTCAAGACTTTGTAAGTTAAAACTAAAATTCTGTCGTAACCTAAGTTGTTCATATGTTAGTCAGTTCATAACTAGAGGTCCATTGGACGGGTATATATGTGCATGTGTGTAGCATATACAAAAACCAATAATGAGTAAGGTCATCACTTCCCAAACTTGTTCCCTGTTATATGCTTTTAAGATGTTAGTTAAGCCTGGGGGTGGGCAGAGATCTTAATAAGTAATCCAAGAAAAACCAGGTTCTTAGATATATAAAATTTGAAAAATACTGCTTCAAGAACAGAATGAAAGCATGTTTATACATTACTTGTTTAAAGCAGGAAAATTCTATCCTCCACAGTGTTTTTAGGTATCCTCAAAAATATCTCCAAGATTAATGACATCAAAGAAGTATAAGAGCCACCTTTTCAGTAAGCCTAAAAGAGCACTAACTGGCAACCCTGTCCTGCAGGATGTTTGAGGTAGTGTGGTACAATGCACCCTACCAACACCAGAAATGCAGAATGTGAAATTATTCAATGTGTTCTCAATAACTCTTTCTGGAATATAAAAACCTATTTCACAAATCTATTAGGAAAAAAGTAAGCTTGAAGTGATGGTCCACGCTTGTAATCTCAGCATTCAGGAGGACTGCCAGGAGTTTGAGTGCTGTCTGTACTACAGTATGATCCTATCTCAATAAAACAAAACCAGTAATACCTAATAATTTCCCCTGTTCTTAAAAGGAACATTAAAAATAAAGAACTAATTTTTAAAATTATGTGAAACTCAACTAATACCTTTTGGGAGGTTTTCTTTTGGGGGGGTGGAAATGGAGATTGAACTCAGAAACTTTCACTTGCAAGGCAGGCACGATGCCACTGAGCTAAATCCCTGGCCCTCAAGTAGTACAATTTTAAAAAACAAAACCTGTCTATTGTCTGCCAAGAAAGTAAGCTCTTTAAATGCAAAGTTGTCCAACCATTATAATAAACACTATAACACAAGAAAAAAATCATAAAACTTAAGTATTGCTTCTACTTACTTATCTCTAAAACTAAAGAGCATCAATAGATTTTGAGATGGAACATTCAAGAGTCAACAGGAAACAGCAGAGGTAACAATGATCTTTTATGGATGGCAAAAATAATATAAAGAATAGGTAGAAGACATCTAGCAGCAATGATTATAAATATCTTTCTGTTATCTTTGCCCTGTTTTGGTATAGGATGATGCTTTAAAGAAAAGTTAAAAGAGAAACACACTGCTCAGTTTACTCCTATCAAGAGTACTAGATTACAAACACACTATATGATTTTGCTAATGATAAAAAAATGCTTTGGATGCCAATACCAACCTACAGGAAATACAGGAGACAGAGGGACATGATCAATAATATTAAAATGCAAACAAATCTAAAGAAACTGGAAAAGAAAACAACCAATTTTCTTCTTTTTCAGTAATAATGAGGGCTGGGGGACAAATCAAAGAAGGTATACATGTCACAAGGACACAACTCTCGAAGCTAAGTTTTAGGAGTTTAATTTTTTATTCCCCTTTTTTGTTTGAAATACCTATGGCAGGGACTTAGAAGACTTAAAAGTATTACTGCCGAGCGTGGTGGCTCACGCCTGTAATCCCAGCACTCGGGAGGCAGAGGCAGGAGGATTGCTGAGTTCGAGGCTTGCCTGGGCTATATAGTGAGCTCAGGGCCAGCCTGAACTACAGAGATACCCTGTCTCAAAAAAAAAAAAAAAAAAGTATTGCTAAGTGCTACAAAGTATAAATATGATTTCTTACACATAAAAAACTGTATGACCAGAAATTTAAAATTCTGCACCATTATTGTTGGCCTTGACATCTTATAGAATCAGGCAGCATACCTAGTCCTACCACCATAGTATTTTATAAATCTGATAATATGGTACAATAATCTAAACTTTAGTACAGGGACTATATTATATAATCTGCTAGTACAAAATGAGATTTCAGATCCACATTTACACTTAACATCACCCAAAAGTTAGATGACTAGGGCCGGAGGGTTAGCTCAGTGGTTCCGGCGCCTGCCTCGCAAGCGCAAGGTCCTGAGTTCGATCCCCGGTAATCACATACAATGCTGGGCGTGGAGACTCACGCCCACTAGCAATCAATACCACATACCACAGTGCCGGGCATGGTGGCTCACGCCTGTAATCCCAGCACTCGGGAGGCTGAAGGAGGAGGACTGCTGAGTTCGAGGCTTGCCTGGGCTACATAGTGAGCTCAGAGCTAGCCTGAACTACACAGTGAGACCCTGTCTCAAAAAAAAAAAAAAAAAAAAAAAAGTTAGATGACTATTGGATAGATGACTTACATAATACATTATAATATTCTAACAAAGAATTGAGCGGGGCTTGGTGGCTCACACCTCTAATCCCAGGACTCGGGAGGCAGAGGCAGGATGATTGCTATGAGTTCAAGGCTAACCTGAACTACAAAGCGATATCCCATCTCAAAAACAAATTGATAATGCCTCTACACTGACTAGTAAAGTAACTGCCCTTGGCAAAGAGAACAGGATGAAATTCCTGTGGGTGGTAATATTTTAACTAAATAACACACTTACAGCATTGGAAAGCAATTGACAACAAAAGGCAAGTATTAATTTTCCATGTACCTTTTTTGCATTCTTCTATGAAAACTTTAAAAAGTGAGTTTAGGGGGTAGCGGTGTGGCTCAATGGTGGAACATGTGCCTAGTAAGCATTAGGTCTTGGTATCTGTCCTCAGCACCAAAAACCAAAAAAACAAGTGAGGTCAGGGAAGATTTTATTTGAAGACAACTGACATGACTCGGACAGAATTTCATGAACTGAAAAAAACTTACACAAAATTTCATGTATAGGACCAGAGATTTAGCTCAGTGGTTCTGGCGCCTGCCTCGCAAGCCCACGGTCCTGAGTTTGATACTGGCAACCACATAGAATGCTGGGCGTGGTGACTCACACCCACCAGCAATCAATACCACATACCACAGTGCCGGGCATGGTGGCTCACGCCTGTCATCCCAGCACTCGGGAGGCAGAGACAGAAGGATTGCTGAGTTCAAGACTTGCCTGGGGTACATAGTGAGCTCAGGGCAAGCCTGAACTACAAAGCAAGACCCTGTCTCATAGAAAAAAAAAAAATTTCATGTATAAAATCACTTCTAAGAATCAAATCAATGACTTCCAATAAAATGGCAGAATGGTAAGCAGTAACAAGTCAACCTTTCCAAGATTCGGAATACAGACATTGGAAAATTAACAATTTGGGAAAGAAAAGTGGATTCCCAGGACCCAGAAAGGATCTGAAGGGAAAATTGGAGCCCCCAGAGACAATAAGGACATACATCTTAACACAAAAAAGAAGGGAAAATCTGCACTTTCTTTCTGACTCCCAGGCTAGGAGAATCAAACTTACAGAGACACAGTAAAAGTAGGAGTCTCCAAAGGGAGAAACACCAGCAGAATGGAGCAGTGAATGCTGGGTACTGCGACAACTAACGAGTAACTCCATCCAAGTGACATCTGTGTCCCCTGGAGACACTGCTTAGTTGGATGGAGCGAACTGAACCTAGGTCTCAAAGCAGCCAGAGACTGGTTTCATCTCAGGGCTCCCGGTTTTGAAATCCCACAATGACTGGGTGAGGGAAAACTACAGGACATGTCCAAGATCAGGGAACCATGATCAGGCTAGCAAAAGATACAGAGTACTGCAGGCTGAATGACTCAAACTCCAACCCCACAAGCAGAGGCCAGGATAAGCCTAAACTTTTGTGATTTGAAGTACCGGAATCAGCACCGTGACCTAATCGTACTGCGGGCTTGCTGGGATTATCCAGCATGGATCCTGGGCTTCGAATGACTTTTCTACATAAATGAACAGAGTCATTCCCTAAATTGGACACTACCAGAAAACTATAGATTCCAGAATATAACCACAGGCTTGAAATTACAGAGACGACGCCCCCCCTGCCCCCGCTTTCCCTACCATTTTTGGATTTTTTAAAGTTCTTTTTCATTGATGTGAAGACTGTTTAGTTTTTTTTATTTTGTTATTGCTTTTTCCTTCTTCCTTTCCCTTCTGTCTTCAATAGCTTCTCATGCCTTGAGTAATCTTCCTTTCTTCTTCAGTCATGCTTCTAATCTATTCCATTTCTCTATTTTTTTCCTCCTATCTCTTTTAAATATTCTACTGTCAGAATAAAATCGGACTATTAAATGCATATTTACTATATATAATTGTCTGATTTATCTTAGATCTTATATACTTTTTACCTACAGTTAAAGGTGGTAAAATAATAGTTATCACAATTTGTCATTTTCTCACCTGTGCTTGATGCTACAGTTTTTCCTGATCATACTATTTTTTTTTTTTTTTTGAGACAGGGTCTTGCTTTGTAGTTCAGGCTGGTCCTGAGCTCACTATGTATCCCAGGCAAGCCTCCAACTCAGTAATCCTCCTGTCTCCGCTTCCCAAATGCTAGGATTACAGGTGTGAGTCACCACACCCAATACTGTTGTACGGGGTAACCAGGATCAAACTCAGGACCTTATCACTGAGCTAAATCTCCAGCTCTTGTACTATTTTAATCAACAACTGCTGTGATCAATTGATCTTCCTTGTGTGGCAATACCTAGATTGTCTCGGGATCACAAACAATGCTACAGTCCAATACCAAAGATTTCAGTGCTAGGGCAAACAGGCATCAAAAGCCAAAAGCCAGCTATGCCCACAAGAAAGCTCAGAAAGGTAGTCATTTCCTAAAGAAGTCCTGATACTAGTAATAAAGCTACCTACGATAGATAATTTACAAGCCTCAATACAGATAACACAAACAGAAATAGAAAACGAGAAAACACAGAAGCAAGAAGCAACCCCTAACACCTAACTTGCCTGAGGCAAATCAATGGAACACTGAAGTGGAAGAAATACAACATGTCCTAGGCTGAATTTTATAAAATGGCAGCAGTGGAAGTAACTAAAGAGATCAATAAGCCTTTTGGCAAAAACAGAACAGAGATAATTAAAGAAATGATGATGATAATGAAGGAAATCATTAGTGAATCTACAGTAAATACAAATAAGAAGGGGAATGGGGGGCGCTCAGGAAAGACACAGAAAACATGAATGCCTGACACAGAAAAGAACTAGATTCCATAAAATAGACTCAAGTAGAAATCTGGAAGATTAAAAATTCTACTGAAAGCATAGAGCAGAGTCAACCACTGTGAAAATAGCATATCAGATCTGGAAGACTGGCTTGTGGTTGGTTATCATCAAATGAAAGACCTTTTAAAAATAGAAGATAACTACAAAAATATCAATCTAAGAGACTCTAGGTGATAAAAAGAAAGCTACTATAAGATTAAATGGAATCAATGAAGAATCAGGATAGCAAAAACGGTATAAAAACCTGTCTGCAGAAGTAATGGGAGAAAACTTCACAAGCACAAGCATAGTAAAAGGAATTTGAGATACAGATAAATGAGGCATATATACCGAACTCCAAGCAGTGATGATTAGAAAAAACTACCAAGGCATAGAATAGTCAAGATTCTAGAAATTCAATACACAAACAGAATATAAAAAGCTGTTAGTGAAAAGGAAAAAAAAATCACCTATAAAAGAAAGTATCAGAATCACAGAAAACTTCTTAAAATAAACCTTTAAATCAAGGAGCTTGGAGTGAAGTATTTCAAACCCTGACAGAAAAAAACCTCCAGTCTGGATTATGTATCCTACAAAATTATCTTTCAAAATTGATGAGAAATAAGATACTCCCCATGATAAAGGACACCTGAAAAAATTCATGAGCCCCAAAGCAGTACTTCAAAAAGTTCTGAAAGACAATTCTAGAAAAAGACAACAAAGGCAACAATTTCAAAAATCCCAAAGAAATGAATCTACCAGGCAAGGCATGCAATAAAACAGAAGGGAAAGAAAGGTATCGACAATAGGAAAATAATGCGACAAGGATAAGTCAATACTCATTATTTATAACCATTAATGTCAATGGTCTCAACTCACCAATCAAAAGAAACAAGTTCCAGGGCTGGAAATTCAGATTAGTGGTTTCAGTGCCTGCCTAGCAAGCACAAAGTCCCTGGTTTGATCTCCAGTAACGATGTACAACAATACCACGCATGCACTACAATATCGGGTGTGGTAGCTCACGCCTGTAATCCCAGCACTTGGGAGGCAGAGGCAAAATTGCTGAGTTTCAGGCTTGCCTAGGCTACATAGTAAGCTCAGGACCAGCCTGAACTACAAAGTGAGACCCTGTCTCAAAAAAAAAAAAAATTAAAGAAACAAGTTCCATCAATCTGCTGCATACAAGAAACAAAATGTAACTCAAAAAGAAATCCACAGACTGAAAGTCAAAGAATAGAAACATTACTTAATCCAACAGGTACCCAGAAAAAAGCAGGGGAAACTAATCTATTTGTAGACAAAGTAGATGACTGATTAAGAGAGAAGGAGGTTTCAAAGGGAGACCTCAACACCCACTATTGCACATAGATTAGACCAAAAAAAAAAAATCAACAAAGAAATATCAGAGCTAAATCAAAGCTCTGAACAAATGGACTCAGTAGATATCTACAGTGTTCCATCCAACAACTGAACACATGTTCTTCTCCGCAGCACACAAGATTTTTTCCAAAACAGACCACATATTAGCTCATAAAACATGCTTAAGTAAATGCAAAAGAACTGGAATTATCTCATGCATAAGAACACACATAGTGCAATGAAATTGGAAATAAATAGCAAAGAAACCATAAGAACTTCATATGGAAATTAAATAACACCTTCCTGAACAACCAATGGGTCCCAGATGAAATTAAAGAAAAAATTGTAGACAGTTTCTACAATTAAAAGATGATGCCAAGCTGGGCACGGTGGCTCATGACTGTAATCCCAGCACCTGGGAGGTAGACACAGGAGGACTGCTGAGTTCAAGGCTTGCCTGGGCTACACAGTGAGCTCAGTGCCAGCCTGAACTACAAAGCGAGACCCTGCTTCAAAAAAAAAAAAAAATGATGACAATAAGATATACCATAACTTATGGGATGCAATGAAAGCAAGCCTATGAAGGAAATTTACAATGGTTAATTCCCACATCAGAAAAACCAAGCAACTTGAAACAATCTAATGTTGAACCTTAAGGTTCTAAAAAAAAGCCCAGCAAGCTAAACTTAAAGCATATACAAGGGAGATTATAAAAATCAGAACACTGTAATCCCAGCACTCGGGAGGCAGGGACAGGAGGATTGCTGAGTTCGCGGCAGCTTGCCTGGGCACCATAGTGAGCTCAGGGCCAGCCTGAACTACAACACGAGACCCTGTCTCAAAAAGAAAAAAAAAAAAAAATCAGAACAGAAATTAATCCAACTGAGACTAAGAAAATAATACAAAAAAAATCAGTGAATCAAAGAGTGGTTCTTGGAAAGATTAAATGAAGAAAACCCTTATCCAATAAGGAAAGAAAAAGCCCAAATCCATACAATTAGGAACAGACAAAAATTGCAACAGATCCTGCAGAAATCTGGAAGACTATTATTAATACCTTCTTCAAGAACCTGTACTCTAATAAGATTGAAAACACAGAAGAAATGGAGAGATTCAAAGATGGAAATATTCTAAGTAACTCAGTATTAGTCAATGAATTTGAAGAAGTAATAAAACAAACAAATAGGTAAACACTACCAAAAAAAGAAAAGCTTAGGTCCTGATAGATTCACTGCTGAATTATACAAGAACTTTAAAGAAAATGTAATGTTACTACTCCTCAAACTTTCTAATGAAACAGAAAAGGAAGCAATACTCCTAGATTCATTCCTGGAAGCAAGGATTACCCTGATACCAAAACCAGAGAGGGACCCAACCAAAAAAGAAAACTACAGATCAATAACCCTAATGAACAAAGATACAAAAATCCTCAATAAGATAGTGGCAAACCGACTGCAACAAATCATCAATAAAATTATACACCATGACCAAGTAGGATTTATCCAGGGATATAGGGATAGGTCAACAATGTATGCCAATCAATAAATGCAATATACCACATTAACAGAGCCAAGAACAAAAACCATATGATCATCACAATTGATGCAAAAGAGTACCTGACAGACTCCAATATTCATTCATGATTTAAAAAAACAATCTACAGAAAACTGGAAAGGTTTTTATCTGAATCTGATATACCCCATCTATAACAAATCAACATCCAATATCACACTAAATGGTCAAAAACTGAAAGCTTTCACTTTAAAATCAGGAACAAGACAAGGATGGCTGCTACCATCAGTCCTATTCAATATAGTTCTGAAAATATTAGCTAGAGCAATGAGACAAGAGAAAGAAATCAAAGGAATATGGACAGGAAAAGAAGAAGTTAAACTGTCTGTTGATGATACTCTACATAGAAGACCCCCACAACTCCACCACCAAAAGACTTCTAGAGTTAATAACCAAATTCAGTAGTGTAGCAGGATACAAGGTCAACACTCAAAAGTCAATATTCCTGTACATAAATAACACTGTGAGAGAAATTAGAAAAACAACACCTTTCACAATAGCAGCAAGAAAAGTGAAATACTAAGGTATTAATCTAACAAAGGAAGTGAAAGTCTTATACATTTAAAACTATAGTACTTTGAAAAAGGCAGTAAAAGAGGACATCAGAGAATGGAAAGATTGGATAGGCAGAGCTAGTATAGTAGAAACAGCCATACTTCCAAAAGTGTTAACACAGATTTAATACAATCCCAGTCAAAATACCAAAAGCATAACTCATAAAAGTTGAGAAAACAACCCTAAATTCATATGAAACCAGAAAGGACCTAGAATAGCAAAAGCAATTCTGGGCAACAAAGCCAAAGCAGGGGCCATCACAATTCCTAATCTGAGATTATACCACAAAGCTAGTATGATAAAAATAGCATGGTACTGGCAAAACAAAAACAAAAAAACAAGACCTAAAGATCACTGGAAGAGAATAAAAGATGTAGAAATAACTCAAAGCACACTCAAATACATTGTCTTTGACACAAGAGCCAAACACCTTCACTAGAAGAGCCTCTTTAATAAATCGTGCTGGGAAAATCAGCTTTCCATACACCAAAAATTAAACCTAGAATCCTATCTTTCACCATGTATTAAACTAAAATTGAAATGAATCAAAAATCTAAATATAAAAATAGAAATACTTAATCTGCTGGAAGATCATGGCTAAAACTCCTGAAGATAGGTGTAGGTAAAGACTAGGAACAAAACCTCAATTGTGGGCTAGAGATTTCGTTCAATAGTTCTGGTGCCTGCAGAGCAAGCACAAAATCCCTGGTTTAATCCTGGTAACCACCTACGACAGACAATATCAGGTGTACTGGCTCACACCCACACCCACCAGCAGTCAGAGCCACCACATACCACAAATGCCAGGTGTGGTGGCTCACACCTGTAATCCCAGTACTTGGGAGGCAGAGGCAGGAGGATTGCTGAATTTGAGGTTTGCCTGAGCTAAACTGTGAGCTCAAGGCCAGCCTTAACTACAAAGTGAAAACCTGTGTCAAAAAAAACAAAACAAAACAAAGAGAAAAACACCTCAATTGTACAGGAAATAATACAAAGAATCAATAACTGGGATGATATCAAATTAAAAAGCTTCTGTACAGACAACCTACAAAATGAGAAAAAAAATTTTCACCATGTACTAACTTCTTAGACAAAAGACTAACAAAGAGAATATAAAAAGAACTTTTTAAAAAGATCAAATTTAAAGCCCCAATCCAAAACTGGGCATATGAAATGAAGTACAAACAGCAAATTAATACATGAAAAACTGCTCAACATTTCTGGTCATTCAAGAAACGCAAATTAAAACAACACACTGAGATTTCATCTCTGGAAAAAAATGGCTATCATCCAGAAATCAACCAATAACAAATGGTAGCGAGGCTGTTGAGGGAAAGGAACTTTCCTCCTTTTCGGGCGTTATAACCACTGTGGAGGTCAATAAGGAGATTACTAAAAAAAAAAAAGAGAACTAGAGGTACCATTTGACTCAGGCATTCTCCTTTGAAGTATCTTCCTGAAAGAGTTAAAAAGCATAGTAAAAAATGCCTCCCCATGTTTAAAGCAACGTAATTTATAATAGCTAAACCTTGGAATCATCCTTATATTCATAAATATGGTATTTTTACACAATGGATTACTACTCTGCCACAGAGAACAATAAATTTGAATCAGTAATAGGAAAATAGATGCACCTTATGACCATAATTTTTAGTGAAACAAATAGGACTTAAAGTTTTAAATATTGCATTGTTTCTCTTGTGCAAGCAACTCAAATGATAAATGAGAAGCATCATGGAAGATAGATATTGGGAAGTAGGAAGAACATGTTTACATGGGAAGGGGAACAAGGGAAGGGGGAAGGGAAAGGCAAGGAAGGGAAAAGAAAAGTATTGGAAGGAAAAAATAGAAGAGGAAGAAAGACTTAAAGGAAGAAAGGGGAATGGGAAAAAATAATTGAAATGTGTTATATACAAGTGCAAATTCTCTATAATGAATGTGATCTGTATGTGTGACAAATCTGTACTAATAAAAAGAATAAAGTTAAAAAAGGAATCAAATTAATTTTGTCAAGAGTGACAGAGGTGTATGCTGTGATTTGGATAGGTGTCCCCCAAAAGGCCTATATGCTAACGCTTTGGTCCCTAGCCCACAATACAATTGGAAGAATTCTTCTGGTCAAATGGGAGCATGCCTTTAAAAGGACACTGGGCCCCTGGACCCCTATCTGCTCTTTTTTTCTCAGGTGTCCTCAGACAACTAGGTTCCAGCATTTCCATCACAATGCACTCCCCTGCATGGGGCCAAAAGCAATAGATGATTTAGCTCAAGTATTTTTGTCAGTGGTAGAAAGCTAACCCAGTGTTATTTCCAAGTATTATAAGAAAACAAAAAATTGTATTGCAATTTTAGTGAGGTTTCATTTGCATGACAATGTAAGGAATCACCAGATTTTATGAACTAAATTATCAAGAAAAAAACAGAATTGGGCAGAAATTTAGCTCAGTGGTTCCAGTGCCTGCCTAGCAAGTGCAAAGTCCCTGGTTCGATCCCCCTAACCACATACAACAATAATGTGCATGGTGGTCATGCCCACCGACAATCAGTACCACATACCACAAATGGTGGTTTAGTGGCTCAGGCTTGTAATCCCAGCATTTGGGAGGCAGAGGCAGCAGGACTGCTGAGTTCGAGGCTTTCCTGAGCTAAACAGTGAGCTGAACTACAAAGCGAGACCCTGTCTCAAAAAAAAAAAAAAAAAAGAAAGCCACAGAATCATTCCAAAAACCTGAAAGTAAAACTAACACAAACAACATAATATACTTTTGAATACTGTACTAAATCATTCAAATTTCTAATGTGTTTTTCTTGTGGAAGTAGAAAGTATAAAAGTTTCAACTCCCTTTTAGGGAAAAAAATACCAACAAAAGGTAGGAAGTGTTTCCTCCAAACTTTTTATCTTAATACACCATCCCCTTGATACACACTAAGAACTGAATCTATGGCCTTTGTGTTGAGCTCTATCCCCAGTCATTTGTATTTTCTATCACCAATTCACTAAATTGCTGACCTGGGCTTGACCTTTGATCCTCCAGTCTCAATTTCCCAGAGTACTGGGATTACAGGCATGTGCCACCACACCCTGATATAATTACCATATGTATTATCTTTAGGTACTATATTTCACCTATTCCAAAGTACTTTTCCACATTTTACCATCTCTGAAATTGCACTGTGACTTACAATAATCGAAGTGTTTTGCTTGCACAGTGACATATAAAATAAATACTCTTGTTATAAAGTATGTGATATGTAATAAAATGCAACCTATTGATTTTTTTTTTTTTTTTGTGGAACCAGGGATCGAACTCTGATCCTTGTGCATCCAAGGTTGGCACAATACCACTTGAGCTAAATCCCCAGCCCCTATTATTTGATTTTTTTAAACATAAAAATATACGTTAGGAAGTTTACTGGTAACATTCTTCTACTCCAATGCCAACCTGTGTTCCAATCTCATGTTCAATTTATAAAAGTGTAAATGCATAAAAATAATTTTAAGTTTCTGAAAACCTAATAGGAATTTTTTTAATCATTGTAATTTTCTTCCCAAATCTGTGTTCTCAAGGTTCCCTAATGTTTGACAGTTGAAATAATTTTACCATAAGAACATGAAATCTGAACATTTCAGTGACCCAAAAATCGAGGAGTGGCTGGCTGAGCATGGTGGCCCACGACTGTAATCCCAAACACTCAAGCCGATCTCTGGAAGCCTGGGCTACCAGTTCAAGGCCAGCCTGAACTACACAGCAAGATCCTTCTCAAAAAACAAAACAAAACAAAAACCAACCAAGTACAGTGGTAACAAAAAGGAACAATTTCTACATGCAACTGCATAAATACAAAACACACAACATCGAAATCCATATATTGAAAAAATTAGTAAATTCTGGAAAGAACAGTAGTTTAAAAAATTCCCAGACCATTACTCACACTAAACTTATTTTGTTTTACTTGTAGTTTTTTTTTTTTTTTTTTTTTTTTGAGACAAGGTCTTGCTTTGTAGTTCAGGCTGGCCCTGAGCTCACTATGTAGCCCAGGGAAGACTGGAACTCAGCAATCCTCCTGCTTCTGCTTCCTGAGTGCTGGGATTACAGGTGTGATCCACCGCACCCAATATCTTATCACTGTATGTGGTTACCGCCCATCCCTCTTAACTCACTCTTCCACAGATGACTTCCTTCTCCTTGGGTCCCACCGAACACCATACACTCATTACAAAAGCCTCCTCATCTTTTTTTAATCTCCAGAATTTAACTCAAATCCAGCTCCAAAGCCCACTAACCTTGCAAACTTTGTTACTTTTGAACTATTTTTCCTTTACTTTATACTTCTGTGCTTTGTACAAAGCATACTCCTTTTCTTTGAAGATTATGACACTAGTGGTTTTCAGAACTATATTAGCCTTAAGGTCCTCTTCAGAATTTGTTTCTTATGGTTTGGTACCATACTGTCTCATCTGCTGAGAAGCTGCTCTTTTGAGTATTTTTTTTCTTCTTTTTTATTTTAAATCGTCCCCTATAACATACATACACAGAAAAACAACTTTGGCTCTGTTCCTCTTTCTTCAAATTTTCTATTATCTCCTTGTCTTCACTTTAAAGCCTCCCCAAAATAAGTTATGCATTTGTACTACTTTACTGATACATCAAATCCCTTGGCCTCCACACTCACATTCACTCACCCTACTGACACTTGCCAGGGTCACTAGAAACCCCATTGCCAAATCAATCAGAAATATTTCATCTTTATCTTGGGCAAAATCTGCACAAATGGCACTGTTGGGCTTTTATGATCAAAATCTTATCAAAATCGCTCCTTTCCTAAGAATCATATCCATTATTAACCAGAAAGACCTTAGTTAGCACACCATAAACCTTATGGCACACGTGTGACTAAGGGCTATTTTTACCATGGGAATCTCTAAAAGGTTCTTCATCATTGTAAAACCTTTTTCTCGGGCCGGAGGGTTAGCTCAGTGGTTCTGGTGCCTGCCTCGCAAGCACAAGGTCCTGAGTTCAATCCCCAGTAACCATATACAATGTTGGGCGTAGAGACTCATGCCCACCAGCAATCAATACCACATACCACAGTGCTGGGTGTGGTGGCTCACGCCTGTCATCCCAGCACTCGGGAGGCAGAGACAGGAGGATTGCTGAGTTCCAGGCTTGCCTGGGCTACATAGTGAGCTCAGGGCCAGCCTGGACTACAAAGCAAGACCCTGTCTAAAAAAAAAAAAATACCAAAAAAAACCCCTTTTTCTCTTTCATTCTCAAATATTCAGTGGCTCGCCAAATTATGTAAATTGCATTATTATAATGTCATTTTACTATAGGCCCTATGTACTTTTTCAAACTTTCACTGATACTTTGGTTCAACTAGCTTCTGCTACCTGTCTCACTTTTTTTCCAGTCCAACAACCACATGACTATCAATACATTCTTCTCAAAGTCCAGATCTGATCAGATGACTTAACTCCCTCATTTAAAACCATTCAACGGGATGCCACTGGCTAGAGGATAAAGTCCAAAATCAATCAGCATGCCATAAAGATTCTGTGGCATTCACCATGTGGCGTTTGTCACCTCAAAAGGTTCACGTCATGCTCTAATCCATCAACACTTTCTTGCACAGGCTTCTTTCTTTGGCTTAATAGTTCTTCAACTGCATCATCAAATTTGTTTTTGTTTCATTTGTTTGTTTGTGGTACCAGGGATCAAGGACTGAACTCAGGCCCTTGTGCTTCCAAGATAGGTGCAGTACCATTTGAGCCAAATCCCTGACTCTCCATCATTAAATCTGATAAATGCCCACTCTCCCAGATATTATACTGAAGCATTTCGTGCTATTGCACCTTCTCAGACACCACAAGGCATTTCTTCCTTTATGCTTTTATGCACATATCTAGTGATATTTATTTTATTGACATTTTATAATTATTCTTTCTCATTAGACTTGAGTTTCTTCAAAGGAAGATGTCTCTCTGTCTCATCCAACTGCTTATCAGTAACACTGAGAACATTGCCTACCACACATCAGAGCTTTAAAAACCCTCAGCAAGTAAATCTTTACATGCTATACAGTTCTTCTTTCTGCTTTTGAAGGCTTTCCATTTAATATATAAGACCCTAAGTTTCCACTATAAATAACAATGAATCACATAATAAGAGGAGAAAAAGAATACGTTCTGTGTGGGACAAAAAAGTTACTAAACAACTATTAAGTAAATATTATTCAGATTTGTAACCTTTGAATAAAAATGTGTTTTATTAAAACTCATGGGGAAACTATAAAATAAATTAGGGGTTAGCCTAGGTATTACCTGGGTCCAGTGCTAGCAACTAAAGAAAACTTAAAGAAATTTCCCAAGAAAAAATTTATAGAATTGACTATACAAGCCCATGTATAAAAATTATGGTAAAATTGACACAGTTACCATTACAAATAAATAATTTTCAGATTATAAATTTGGGGGAAGCAAGTGCCATTCTCATTATAAAAATATAAAATATTGGGGCCAGAGGATTAGCTCAATGGTTCCGGCGCCTGCCTCGCAAGCACAAGGTCCTGAGTTTGATCCCTGGTAACCACATATAATGCTGGGTGTGGACACTCATGCCCACCAGCAATCAATACCACAAACCACAGTGCCGGGCGTGGTGGCTTACACCTGTAATCCCAGCACTTGGGAGGCAGAGACAGGAGGATTCCTGAGTTCAAGGCTTGCCTGGACTACATAGTGAGCTCAGAGCCAGCCTGAACTACAAAGCGAGACCCTGTCTCAAAAAGAAAAAAAAAAAAAATTAAATGTGGCTATCTTACCGCAGAAAAGTTATATTAAATACATAGTTGCATATAATTCCCCCAAACAGTGAAAATGGTGTACAGCTATATTTGATAATTAAAACTAAACACTAAGAATTAAAAGCACAGAAAAATTGACTTATCAACTATCACTGTACAGCTATTTTCATCATGGCTACAAATAAGGAGAAGGCGGTAAAGTAGCATTTGTTTGTTGGTTTGAATTAAGAGGTGAAAACTGAATTTTCCAAGTGTTCCCTGCCAAAAAAACCCACAACCTAAGTCCTGCATGTTTTGTTTTCAATAATACTGCAATGTTCTCACTATAGCCCCTACCTGACAGCTTGACCAAAAGCTTTCCCTTAAAGTAGTAGTAGATGGAGATATCAACAGCATTAACAAAAAGAACTCTCCAGATTGCATTTATCTACAAGGACTTCTTCCCCTTAGGAATGAGACAGCAGGAAAAATCTCTTTTAATATCTGATAACATAATTGTAATATTCCACCCAGCACTATGGCATTTTCTACATAATTTTGACAGTTCTAAGTATGTATGAGATTCTCTCTATTACTTGGTAATACAATCTGTAGAAAATTAACTACGTTTAATATTGAACACAAAAACTGTATTTAGCTATTCAGTGATACTTTAATACTTTTAACTGTTAGAAGAACCCACAATATAATTGTTGGAAACATGATCATTCTTACATACACACATATATACATATGTAAATGCACAGTACAGCCACTATAATCTATATTTAGATTATAATTAATCTAAAAATAAAAAATTTATTATTCAAATTAGTAACAACTAGTGATATATTTATCAAAACAACTGTATTATGTTACTCACCGTCCCCAGCAGGAAGTCCTCTCTCCTTTCTCTCATCACATTTGTTGCATTCACTGAAGTAAAGCAGCAGGAACATATCCAAGAGTACCCAAATCAAGGAGGTGGCTAGGACCACCTTGCAATATGCAAATTTTCTCATGGCACTTTAAGTCAAATGTTAAATTTTAAAATATATATATATAAATATACAAAGATCATGAAAATTATCCCAATCCAGTTTCATCAGAAATCACGTTCATACCCTAAAAGATAAAAGAAAAAAAGAATGACTTAAAATTTCAGAACCTAAAAAATGAATTATATTTGAATTATAAATTATAAATGAATTATAATTTATAATTTAGTATTATAAAGTAAGAAATATGATTTATTAATATAAATCTCAGGATTAATAAAATCTCATGATTATACATATAACTTTTACAAAGCAATAACCAGAGAAAATAGGTAAAAAATGTAAACAGGCACTTTGTAGAAAGGACAATCAGTAAGTGTGTAGAAATGTGTTCAAATCCCTATAATTAGACATATAAACAAAAATAACAGTGAACTGCTATTTCATACCCATCAAATACAGTAGCATAGGGCCAAGGATATAACTCAGTGGTGCCACATCCTGTATGGCAAGTGCAAAGTTCTGAACTTAATCCCCGATTCCGCAAAAACAAAACAACACACATAGTAGTCTTAACTATTTCTGGTCAAATGCGGTATTAAATTTTAAGGTAAAGCCAAACTACTAATTGCCATGGGAGTTTATACAACCAGTGATCCCAGCATAGTTCAACCTCCAGAGTTCCGAGACCCAAAGAGTTCTCCCTGTAGCCTGTACTGAAGCAGTTTATCAGACTAATCCTTGTTTTAAAATGCTACACAGTATTATCCTAGGACTCACTGTGCATATTATTGTGCTAAAGGACCTGTCAAGTTCTACAATAGGGAACCTATTTAACCACTTATTAGTTCAATTATTTAAATACAAGATGACCAAAATTGTGTATTTTTATTAATTTTTATAGGATAACAGGAAATATAAAAATGACAATTTAATAAAATTTATTCAATTCAAGAATCAACTACTTCAAATGCCATTTACATGAGCAGCACCTGACAGTGATTACATAAATGTGCTGCCCAAGTAATGCTTGGAGTAAATTGTTATGTGGTTAACTTCTTAGAGTCTCTCCCTTGCAAGTATGGAACTTTATCTACTTTGTCTTGTGTGACACAAAGCAGATTTCGAATATAGAGCCGGGCATTGTGGTACAATCGGTAATACAAGCACTATATGAGGCTAAGGCAGGACAACTGCTAGTTCAGGCCCTACGTGAGAAACTTAGTGACTTAGCCCCTGTCTCAAAATTTTAAAATCCCAGGTGTTTAAAAGCCAATCACAAGTTAGGTTTTCACGAAGTAAAGCTTAATTTTATAACATTATGACTTAAGTGGTGTAAGTTCCTGTTTCCCTGTATTATTCTTCAACATCATATGTGTGTGTGTGCATGCGCACACACACGTGTATATGTATGTAATATAAATAGTTATGGACAAAACAAAAAATCTACAAATTGTCTCACAGAGAAAAAAAAATTTGTCAGCTACTTCTTAGTATGGCTCACTGTGCCTAAACTGTATATCCAATATGGTGTATGCCAACACCTGCTTTCCATCTGGGAACCTGGAGTTGTGGTATATATTAGACGGAGATGGCTACATGACCAGCCCCAATAAAAATCTTGGACATTATGTCTCTAATGAGTTTTCTTGGTAGAAAACATTTTACACATGTCACAAGTCACTGCTGGAGGAATTAACTACATCCTGTGCTTCTCCACAGGGAGAGAACTCAGAAACTTATGCTTGTTTTTTTTCCAGATTTCATCCTATGCTAATACTGCTTTGTATTCTTTTGCTGAAATAAATCTTAGCTGTTAGTACTCTATGTGCTGAATCCTGTGATTCCTCCTAGTTAATCAATGAACCTGGGACTAGTCAAGAACCCCCCAATACAATCAACATTTTAAAATGTAAGTGTTTATTAATCCAAATGCTGAAATTCAAATTTGAGTTCCAAAAATCATTATATGACCCTAGAAAAATTACTTTAACAAAAATATGAGCTTCCTTATTCTTTTTAAATGAGAAAAATATACCCATATCACAATCAAATTGTAGGAAATTAAATGAGGAAATGTAAAACATTCACACTATAGTATACACTCAGTAAATACTAAATGGTATTTCTTGGGGGATCCCCCCCAACTTTTCTTGTTTAGTACTGCATTGAACCCAGGGCCTTGCACTTGCCAGGCAGGTGCTGCACTGCTGAGTATATACCCGGCCTTAGTAAATGGTATTTCTACAGGAACTTTCTTCGATGAAACAATGAGGAATCTTTTAGATATAGTCTGATACAATAAAAATTCAAGTGGTCATTTGAAATGCTGTCAGAGCGGGTCAGAGATAAATATGACCCTGTATCTCACCACTGGCTCTATGAATGACTTTGAGAAAACATGCCATATCAACCAAGTGAAACTTTAAGAAGTACCTTTGGGTTTTTGAACCCAGTCTTTAAATTGATCACCTTCATAAGAAATTAATGTACTCATTTGTATAGGGAATATATAATTATGCTTCTCTAATTATGGAAGGTTTTAGTACAAGGCCTCTTCTTACATGTATAGGAGGCATGACAGCAACCCAACATAAATTTGAAAAGAGAAATACAACTCTGACATCATTTACTCCCAAATACCAACTTACCCCAAAATGGCTTTTCAAATTAATTCATATTCCCAATCTACATGTCCCTCCCACATGTCCTGTTGAAAAGTAAATTTACTAAAATCAACTTACTGCAGAGCAACTCTACCTTATTCTCTTAATTGAGCCACTCTGTTCTACTGTAGGTTGCTGTCACCAGAGTCCAAGGACCATGTCTTACTCGGCTACTATCCCCATGCTGAGCACAGTTCCTGGCATATAATGTGTTTAATATCTAGTATATGAGTAGGTCAATGAATAAAACACTACTAGGAACCAATACCAAACTCAGTAGATATAAAATTATTTTCCTCCTCTTATAAAACTACCAAGAACCCAAAACAGACCCTTTTCTCTCATCCCACCCCTATTTTTCACTTTTCATTTAAGTTAAACCTCCACCTTAATTCCACTGATAATTCTGTACCAGGCCAACCACTCATGATTGGTCCACAACAAACACGGCCATTCTATTCCTCTTGCTACTTACCATGTGTTCAAATCCTCATGAGGGAGACTTGAGGAGATGACTACTGGAAAATATTTGGGGAAAATTATGTTCTCTCATACAGAGAACTACACTTTTTCACCCATACAAAGTGTTTCTACAGCATACTTAGAAGTACCGTAGTCATCTTTAGGTTCTAAGGGAAGCCATCATCAACATGATAAGGGTGACAAAGTCAAAACCATGAAAAGCACATGAAGCCCTGATGATATCACAGAACAAGAATAACTCTAAAAACTAAGTGTGAATTTGTTATGTGAGATGATAAAGCCCCTAGTTACCAACTGAGTATTCTGCTCCTACATTTAATCAAAAACTTCCTAACACACAACTCTGTAACTGCAATGATTGACTTAGGTATGTATCCCATGAAAAAAAATGAAGATGTAAACAGTAGAGGATCTAAATTAAGGAATCTACTTTTATAGGATATTGCATAGAAGTAGAATTTCACAATAAATTTAATATCTATGAACTAAAACATGGTACAGGACATATCCATCTTAGCATGGCATTCCAGTCATGCACCACCACTTATGAGACAGAGATTCTGAGAAATGTATCATTAGGTGATTTCATTGTTGTGTGAACATCACAGGGTATACTTACACAAGCCTAGTAGTATAGCCTACCACACATGTAGGTTATGGTATAGACCAGTGGAGGTGAACCTATGGCATACGTGCCACAGCATGGTGTTTGTTATCACTGAAAGCTCTAAAAGGTTTGCCATCACTGAGACAAAACTATTTGATGAATACTAAACTTTTTATTCATATATCACACCAAAAATTAAAGGTAACAGGGCCAGAGGATTAGCTCAGTGGTTCCGGCGCCTGCCTTGCAAGCGCAAGGTCCTGAGTTCGATCCCCGGTAACCACATACAATGCTGGGTGTGGAGACTCACGCCCACCAGCCATCAATACCACATACCACAGTGCCGGGCGTAGTGGCTCACGCCTGTAATCCCAGCACTCGGGAGGCAGAGACAGGAGGATTGCTGAGTTCGAGGCTTGCCTGGACTACATAGTGAGTTCAGGGCCAGCCTGAACTACAAAGCGAGACCCTGTCTCAAAAAGAAAAAAAAAAAATTAAAAGGTAACAGCAACTAAGTCAAACAGAATATAAACCAGGTATGGCAGCACATGCCTGTAATCTCAGCCCCCTGGAAGGATGAAGCAGGAAGATCAGAAGATTAAACCATCCTGGGAAACTTAGAAAGACTTTAAAAAAAACGCTGGGGATATGGTTCAATGTGAAGGCCCTGGGTTCAATACTACTACTCCAAACAATAAAATGCACACACACACCCCATGTAAAACTTAAAATCAAAGTTGAAAAGGAATGAGAAAAATAATCCAAAAGAAAATTAAGAAGTTAAAAGTCAAAGAAAAACTACAAATACAGAAAACATAGTATCTTAGAAATAATTCAGATATGTTATTAAATAAGCAAGACCCTCAGTTTAATCCCTAGCACAAAATAAACTGTATTCCATAGATAAACAAATGATAGAGTATGCTATATATGAGACATACACTAAAAATGTAAGGATTTCTAAAAGCTAAAAGTAAAAAGTTTGGAGACTTACTGAAATGTAGAATAGCTTCTATTAGACAAACCCAACTAGAAATGGAAAATTATGATCTCTTGAAAAAATACAAAACAGTGATTGGACTTAGATAGCACTCGGTGGTAGAGTGCTTACCTGGTACGCATAGGCTCTGGATTCAATACTAAAAAATAAAGTAAAATAATAAATAAAACAACTATTTTCAGGCCCTGGGGCACAAATATAGGTAGAAACTAAGGAGCAATAAGGCAGAAACTGGGGTGAAGCCAATCCTTGAAAGAGGGGAACTAAATAGATGAGAAGATCCTTTAAATAGGTGCTTGCCTGAAGGCAGGCAACCTACCTACACCCTGAGTAGTGGAAAACCCAAGAATTTATAATCATGTTAGCTTTGGGCATCCAAGGATGAGGTGCTAGCTAGCAGGGCAACTAGAAAACAAGAGGGGAAAAACCTAGAAAAGTAGGCACTCCAAAATATGTCCATATACTCCAACTTTGGCTGGGCCCTGAACCATACAACACAGGACAGACTCAAGGGGCCTCAAAATACTAGATGGCTGAAATAACAGAGGTAGCAGTATTGCCCTCTGTAGGATAAACACTTTAGAGTTTAAGTCTAGGCATTTAACTGTCTGTTAGAGCAACAAAGAATCAATACTGTCTTGGAGAAAACTGAATGGTCACAAATATGTATCATTTACAACACACATTACATAAAAAAAGATTTTACAAGACATGGAAATAAATAGGGAAATGTGACCAATATTTCCAAAGAAAAAATAAAAGCGCTCAATAGGTATTGACCACAAATGAGCAGATGATGGAATCAGTTGACAAGGACTATATATAAAGCAACTATCACAAATATGCTCAAGAAGTTAATAATATATGAAGAATACTCTCATCAGATAAAACTACAAAAAGAACTATGTAGAATAAAAAACACAATCTAAAATGGAAAATTAATTTGGTTTAACAGAAGATTAGAGATGACAAAGTATAAAGTTAATCAACTTAAAGACAGAAAAAAAAACTATCCAATCTGAAGAAAAAAATTTAATGAAACAAGACCTCAGTAAGTTATGATACATCATAAATTTAAAATTGGAGTCCCAAAAGAAGAGCACAAAAAATTATATATAAAAGCATGTATCTAAATATTAAAAAGGCAAAAATGGCTACTATTGGTAGAGAAAAATAACTGTAAATCTAAATCAAATGATCCCTAAGCAAGGTCCTAAATTAACAAAAACTACAACTACAGCATCATAGTCACACTGCTGAAAATCAAAGATACAGAAAGAAATCCTGAAAGTAGAAGAAAGACACACAATGTGCTGAACTACCAAAAACATAAACTCTGACTTTTTTTCAGATAAAGAAATGCCAAATCATTTATCTCTTAGTCTTGCATATCAAAAAAAATGTTACAGGTTCTTCAAATAAGAGAAATGATCCTGAATGAAACACAGGTCTATAAGAAAGAACATAACACATGGCAAATATATGAATATAAAAGCCTATTTCTTCTCAATTCCTTGACATATATACACTGATTAGAAGAAAGTTTTAATGCTGTATTAAACAACCTATTAACTTAAATATGTAAATTAGAGCAAAGAATGGAGATAAGGGAAATGAAACTATAGTTACAAAAGACATATGTAAAAGCATACAACCCATCACCCATTCATAATATTTAAAACAAAAATCTCTTAGGAAACCAGAAATGGGGAAAAAAATTAAACTGGCAAAAAACTGTCTACTCCAAATACATAGTAAAGAAAAAAACTTATTAGTAAAGAAAAAAACTTATTAGTGAAGTGCTGCAAGTACTATATTACTTGTAAAGTTAGGAAAAAGACAAAGATGCCTTCACCCTGTCAGCAGTATACTAGAGGTTCTATCCAACAAGAAAAAGAAACAAAGGTTTAAGAATTTAAAAGAAAGTATCAACAACTGCCAGGCAAGATCGTGCATGCCTATAAATCTGAACTCTTAGGAGGGTGAGGCAGAAAGATCAATTCCAGGGCCAGGGATTTAGCTCAGTGGTTCCAGCATCTGCCTGGCAAGCACAAGGTCCCCAAGTTTGATCCCTGGTACCACATACCACAATCCCGGGTGTGGTGGATCATACCTGTAATCCCAACTCTCAGAAGGCAGAGGCAGGAGAATTACTGTGAGTTCGAGGCTAGCCTGGACTACACAGTGAGCTCAGGGCCAGTTTGAACTAGAAAGTGAGACCCTGTCTCAAAAAAAAGAAAAAAGTTGGCCGGAGGGTTAGCTCAGTGGTTCTGGCGCCTGCCTCGCAAGCGCAAGGTCCTCAGTTCAATCCCCGGTAACCACATACAATGCTGGGCATGGAGACTCACACCCACCAACAATCAATACCGCATACCACAGTGCCGGGCGTGGTGGCTCACGCCTGTAATCCCAGCACTCGGGAGGCAGAGGCAGGAG
>PVIC010020072.1:17501-29925 GCA_004025085.1 Thryonomys swinderianus | reverse complement strand
TTTTTTCAGAATACTAAATGTCATCAAAGTGAAGGGAATTTTCTTTGCACATTGTCAACAGAAAACAGACTTCTTTGGTACATATTTGTGAGAATCTCACATCACACTGTACCTAAACACATTCATAAATATCAGAAGTGGCCATTCAAGGCACTGACAATCTTAGCCTTGCAATGAAATGGTTTGAATATTGAGGGCATAATGGTCAGAGAACCCAACTAACAAAGAAGACAACAATAAATATCACTTTAAGCACATCAGAAACAGATTCTGTAATTCATGTTTTCCAATTACTAGAGAGCTTGATGATCCTCTCATGGGTAAAGGGAAGATGAGAAAGACTTTTTTTCTTGCATTTTGCTAACTTAGTTCTTCCCATTTCCTTTCCTCATAAGTGATTACAGCAAAGCTTCCATGATTCAGCAGACAGAGCCATCTCACTTGCCTGTCACTACTTATAAATACCTACCAGCTTTTTCCTGGATTCCCTCATGGTGGTGACAGTTGCAAAATAGTGGATAATATGTTTGGTGTTCACAGTCTTTCCAGAACCAGATTCTCCTCTGTGATTAGAAAGTCAATAATGTTAAGTAATAATTCTGATCAAATCAAAACTTCTTCTCAGAAAAGCCAACTGATATTTTGCCAGACAGTTATGAATAAGGATCCCCTTTTGTCTTTTATAACTAATTTTATACAATAATATTTGGAAATTGATAGGCTTGTCATCTAGAACATCTTAGGACAAAAACCTGCCTATATGAAATTCAGTATCTGTCTATCCTATAAGCAACTAAACTTTACTTAGTGATTGCTCTAAGATTCTGAAACCCAACATCCCTTTTGGGACAGCAGAAGCCAATGGCAAGTACAACAGAAGGCAGCATTGTCATTACATAGAAAGACCACTGCAGAGGAAGACTAACACTTCAAAAGCTCTTGAGTCATAGTCACCTGCTGTTATTTCTCTGCCTCACCTGTGATCTTTTCCTTTACATTCCTCCCTCTTTCTTGACCCTTCTAAGTCTTTCAGTTCTCACTGCTTACTATGCAGTGGTCTGTCCCAAACTGGCTGCCTACAAGGGGATGTGCTCTGGTCCATGGCCATACTCAATGGACTTTTGACCTCTGTTCCTAATCAGACAGTCCACAGGCCTTTGAAGATGATCATTTGGGTTCATTAGAAACTGTCTCCATCAACAACAAGGTGGTTTAGCTCACCAAGGTTTCTACGGTCTCTTTAAATGAGGGAGGCACCATATTTGGAGGAAGCACTGACTAAAGCATTGTGACAACTTGCTGAGTGCTGTATCTTGTTCTTGCAAGAATGCTTGCATAGTAAGAGTAAGCAGTTCAAATATCAAATTTAACTTGTATTTTCAGTGACACACAAATATCTATTTCTGCTGCAACTTCGTACTGACCAAAAAGCAAAACAAGGTGACACACTTACGTGAACAATATAGACTGGTTTTCATGACCTACAAAAGGGAGAGAAATGCCAGGATATGTTTATGCTAGAAGCTTATGTATTGGCATGAATTTATTTATAATTTCCTTAGCTTCTGTTTGGAGTCAGACACAAGGAAAGGATTTGGTTGATTTAGCTAGTAAGTAAACACAATTTAATTGCAGAATAAAGCAGAATTTTTCTATATATGCTAATCAGAAGAACAGAAAAATTTTGGCTTATTTTCTTGTTCTAAATAAAAACAGTAATCAAGTAATGGTTCACAGTTTTCTCATTTTAAGCTTTTTAGGAATCATTGTACTAAAATAGCCACAGAAGAACAACTTTTGTCAGACAGTATAGCAGATGCTTTATGTGATAAAGGCTGACATCTACAGGGGCTTAATCTGGATCAGCCACTGGTTCAGCTCTGTAGATGTATTATTTCACTTTCAAGTACAAGTCAATTGTCCCAATATCCCTAGGAGGTACAGAAAAAGTAGATCAGATATTTCTACTTTTCACTTTGTGGGGCAGTCACTCACTGTGCAGCATAACCTGAAAAGCATTATCAGCAACAGCAAAGATGTGAGGGGGAGCCTCTGAGCGCCTCTTCCCTCGGTAGGCAGCCATGACTTCTCTCTGATACACTGGGAGCCACTTGAAAGGGTTTAGGGTCACACAGCAGAGACCTGAGTACGTCTGAGGGAAGATTAGATTTTAGAAAATAAATTAGAAACACTTCCTTGTCTGTCAGCTTTTTCTGACAGGTAATATTTGCTTGAATATTTATTTACAAAAAGAATACAAAAGAAGAGCTTTTGCTTTATATAAATAAAGGAGACAGAACCTTGCTTTATATTAATAGAAGAGACATAACCAGGTCAGCCTGACATCAGCACCTAGGATTACCTCTCCCCTGGGAGATTTGCTAACTACTAGCATGTCTAAAGCATACAGCTTTTGAAGACAATGCTAACAGCAGGCCTGCAGGGATTTCAGAAACCAGCCCTCAAGTATTTGAGGCAGAAAGAAATTGCTGCTTCAGCAAGATTAGAAATTTGACTGTTAGGACACTGATGGAGAATAAATGGCTCATCTTGGTCAATGGAGTAGTTGAACTGTGACTCCCCAAAACATATATTTTTAGTATATCCTAATCACTAGAAACTTTGAATGTGAGTTTATTTGGAAAAGAGTCTTTATAGATTTAATTAAGTTAAGGACTTGAAGATTGACACCCCAGTTTGCCTTAAATTTAATGACTGATCTCCTTACTGATCTCCTTTCCTGGCACATGAAAATATTATATAAAGATGAAGGCAGAGACTGAAGTGCAGTCACAAAGAATCTCAATAATACTGAAAGCTGCAAAAAACAGAGCACAACTCTCCTCCAAACCCTCCAGAGGAAGCGTGGCCCTGCTGATTTGGCTCTATGGCCTCAGGATAAGCCTGAGATAGATGATGGTCTCTGATGAATGTGACCTGTGAGAAAATAAACACTTATTGTTTTAAGCCACCTTAGTTGTGTTGATTTTTTTAACATATCCCCAAAAAACTAAAACAGACATATGGGAAAGCAGAGAGGCCACCATTTTAATTTCATCTCTTAGTGACACTTCTGAGGCACAGGTTTTAATTAAATCCAAGAAACTGTTAATCAACATCACCAAGTTTAATGGTGATGAGAAAAAATCACTCCATTTATTGTTTTCTGGTTTTGTTTGGTACCAGGGATCAAACTCAGGACCTTGCACTTGCAAGGCAGGTGCCAGAACCACTGAACCTAAACCCCAAGTCCCTCAATGTTTTTTTGGTACTGGAGATCAAACTCAGGAGCTCAAACTTGCTCTAAGCTGAACCCCCAGCTCGCTCCATTTAGTGAATACTAATAAGGTGACAGGCACTGAACTTTGTGCTCTATCTGTATGCTTTTATTTAATCTTTCAAATAACTATAGCAGGCCAGACATTATTATTTCACTTTACAAAGAGGTGACTTCAAGAAGTCAAAGTTCAACAAGACAGAGGAGATGTGGTAAGAGAGAAGAGCCCTATCCTCCCCAGGGACTGTAGGAATGCTTTCTCAGCAAGGAGGAGGAGGCAAGGAGCAATACAACTCCATCTCCATTGGCTTCTCCTGGCAGAAGCATCTCACTGTCAAGATAGGCGTGGATGTCACTCTTAGACCTGTGTGCATGGAGCAGCAGATACACATACAAGAGAAACACTTGTGTTCTGTTTATTAATCTTCTGCTTAGATCCCTCTGTGGTCTTAATAGTATTCACTTTACAACTACTGGGCTTATAAATGAACCATTGTATCTTTCTCTGGTTCATCTGTTTTTTTATGTGAGTTCTTCAAAGGCAAATCCAACATGAGAGGAATGTGGTACATTTGCTAGGAATTCACAATCTAGTGATAAAGGTGATGGGGAACTTCCTGAAAATCAGGGTGACAGTTGCTACTAAGAGTATAAGGACACTTTAGAGGCTCAGCTCACTCTTTCCCTAAAGCCCCCAAACTGTCATATGAGGTACTCAGTGAGTGCTTTCAGGAATGGCAAATGTGCATTTATGTGTCTCCACACAAGCATGCATGTATGAGGGTGCACAGGTTCATGACTGCAAGTGTCCTCCGTTTTTATCTTTTCACTTTTTTTCAAAAGCAGAACCTCTCTAATATATTTTACACCCCCAACATTCAAAGTAAACCTTAACTATTAAGTAAAAGAGCCAGAACTTGGACGCTAGCCTATGAGTTGCCAGTCGTCATGAAAGATGACCTGTGGAAAAGTGCTGGAATTGCAACAAAATCAAATTGAAGAAATACTGAGACAAGTTTTTTCAAGGACTCTTTCTATGTAATATGCTTGAATTAAATGTGAAACATAATGCAGGAGAGGCTGGGAGAATCTGGATGTTATTCTAACAGGAAAGCAGAGATATACGCACATAGATCACCCAGTGGTCATAGCGCTTCCTCAGGGTGTGCAGCACAGACGCTTCATTGAGGTGAGTGAGCAGCGCCACATCTTCAATCATGTCAAATTTTTCAGAGTTCATCTGCTGGACGTTGTCCTGGTTGACACTCAGATTCTGAAGAGAAGAGACAAAAATAAGACATGGGGGGGGGGGACTTAGCTCAGCGGTTCTACCGCCTGCCTAGCAAACACAAGGTCTCTGGTTCAATCCCTGGTAACCACATACAACAATGCTAGGCTAGTGACTCACGCCCACCAGCAATCAGTACTACATACCACACTGCCGGGCTTGGTGGCTCATGCTTGTCATCCTAGCACTTGGGAGGCAGAACCCGGGGGACTGCTGAATTCGATGCTTGCCTGGCCTACATGGTGAGCTCAGGGCCAGCCTAAAGTCCAAAGCAAGACCCTGTCTAAAAAAATTAAAAGAAAAAGACATAGTCCCCTATCTCCTATGCTTCCTATGCTTACTCATGTTGCATGCACTGGAAACAATATTCAGAGTAAGAAGTGCTTCCTTATGGGATAAGCCAGAAGAGATTAAACCAATTTTCACCCAAGAAACAGGTCTTCCCCATCAAAGTCTTCTCATTTCCTAAAGGTGAAGAAAACCCTATTTTTGCTAAATCAAAATTCTTTATAATGAATGCCCTTCTGGTATCTTGTAGTTCTTTATTGACCTTGATGAGTTCTGAGAGCACAAAGCCATATTATATATGACTGGCCCCTCTACTGATGTTCCAGGAAGGGGATCAAGTGATGGGTGGATGGGAAGTGAGGGAAAGGAAAGGGAATGGATAAAATGAATTAGAATGCATTACAGACACACACACACACACATATACCAACCCTTCAAGGAATGTAAATATTTTGTACTGCACACATGTACTTATGAAAAAAAGAAAATGAAAACAATGCATAGACTAGGAAAATATATTAGTAAATACTATTTCTGATGAGGAGCTTAACCTAGAACTTAACCTACAACTTGCTAGCAAATGAATATCTGTTAAGTGTGTCCCATAGTGTTTCACATTTAGAAAAGTTGTCCATACTATGGCAATACTGGGAGGTGGTATGGGACAATAACAAGGTGGAAGCCTATGAGAGGTGTTTAGGTCGTTGAGGGGGTCACAGTTGGAAAAATAAAAGGAGTTCCCAGGGGAACTCTGAATTATTTCTCAATAGATGGTTATTCTAAAAGTCTTTGCCACTCCCTGACCTCTTATAACTTCCTGACTTGTGATGTAATCTTTGCTTCATGGATGTGTTCCTTAAGTTGTGATGCCACCAGTCATGGGCTCTTGACAGAGCCAAGCTGGCACTGGTGGCATGCTCTTAAACTTCCAGAACTGTGACCTAAAAACTGCTTTATATTGTAAAATTACCCAGCCTCCTGGTATTTCACTATAGTAACAGAGAAAAACTATGATTATGGTGAGGACTCCAAAGAGGAAACTAAAGAAATAGTCTCAGATGGAAAGAAGGATCCAATTAGAAAATGAAAAAGAGACCATCCTGTTACACCATTGTAAAGGACTTCACTGCATTATGTCCATGAACTAGAGCTTGGTGGAAGGGTGAATTTAAGAATAATAGACTAATTTATTTAATATATGTGCTGCCGAAGTGAGCACTAGACTGATTTATTTAATGGAGGAGACTTTAAGACAATAAAGAATTCATTGGCTTCTTTGAGTAAGAATTACAGAAAAACATGAAAGCTAAAGGAAATAAAGCAGGAAGATTTGGATAATTCACAACATCCCAGAAAGAGTGAAATGTTATGTTTTAAGTAAAAAAAAAAAAGGAAGAGTACAACCTAGGAACTGATTGCTAGGGAGGTTAGTGTGGATGAAAGGAGTCTATCGCTTCATGTCACCACAAGGAGTAAAAGGTCGCAAGGGCATTTCAGGAATCTCTGAGACTTAACCTCCTATAACAGGCTTAGAGGACTGAAAAAGTAGAATTGCTGCAGGATCTATCCTAGGACCCTCACACTGGGGTTGCTGCTCAGGCCTGCCTCAGGATTAATTTCCTAGCTTTCAACCAGTGAAGAACTCCATGACTCCATCTAAGTTTCAAAAAGGCCCAGCACGCTGGTGTCAGACCTCAGGGACATACACATGATACTGGTTCAGACAAACAGAATGCAAGAGCTATAGAGTCATGGTGGCTTCCACCAAGATTTTAAGGACAGCCTGAAAAACAAAGCCACAGTTTGCCACAAGGTTAGGTTGCCTATAGAAAGACCCTGATGAAGCCATACTTAGTGGAGTCATGAATGTGGAACGGCAGACCACTAAAAAGGAGAAAGCAACATATAACATTGGCTGGGGAACGTTCCAGACAACATGCAAATCCAAGCTGAGGGAGCAACCTCATGGCTAACAATCATGAAGTTATGGAAGTAAATCTGCCTGATGCTGCTAGAATATAGTGAGGCTGCTATAGCTTGGCTCTTGGGTATAGTCTGAGTTTAGTGTTTAAAGGGTTGGTCCTTCAAGTAGTACTGTTGAGAAATGCTAGAACCTTTAAGAATTGATGTACACTGAGTGGTCTTTAAGTACTGAGTGGGGGCATAACTTGAAGGCGATTATGGAAACCCAACACTTGATTCACTTTCTTTTGCGCACTGGTCATGAGGTGAGTGGGTCTTACTGCACTTTTCACTACTGCCACAGTGAACAGCCTAAGCACAGGCCCAAAAGCAAAGGAAGACAACCAGAGACTGAAGCCTCCAAAACTAAACCAAAATCAATCTTTTCTCTAAATTAGTTACCACAGACATTTTGGTAGTGATGGAAAGCTAACTAACACAGGGTCTATTCCTTGCATGTGCGCGCGCGCGCGCACACACACACACACACACACACACACACATTGAAATGTACACCAGATACTGAAAAAGTTTGCCTTAAGTCTCAGGTGAAACGTTGGACTTGAATTTTTAAGTGATGATGAAAAAGTTAAGAATTTAGGACTACTAGCAGAGAATCAATGCATTTTACCTTATAAGACAAAAATGAATCTTGGGGACCAGCAACAGAATGTTATGATATAAGGCATAGTCTGGGTGGGTTCCAGGTGATTTGTGTGTTAGAAACTTGGTGCCTATTCAGATAATGTTGAGAGGTGCTGTGCAATGTTTAAGAGGTGAGACAGATGGGGAGTGTTTAGGTCACTGAAAGTGTTACATTTGAGAAGAAATCTCGGTGGCACCTTTAATTCTCAGAAGATTGTTTATTTTATTTTATTTATCTATTATCTATTTATTTATTTGGAAGAACAAGTCTGGCCAGTTCCTAGCCTCCTTACCTTCCTGGCTTTTATATGATCTCTCCCTCTCACATGTGTTTCCACTGTTTTGATGCCACCTGTTATGAATTCCTCTGTAGAGCTGAGGCTATACTTGGGTCATGTACTCGAATGATCAGAACTATGGGTACATTAAATCCTTTTACTTTATAAAGTTACCCCAAGTGACACTAACGCATAAATCAATAATGAAAAACAATGCCCCTATTAAGAGTTGGGCAAAGGGCTTAAATATATATTTTTTCCAAATAAAAATAAAGGCCAATAAATATATGAAATGATATTTAACATCACTGATTATTAGGGACATGCAAATAAAAATCATATCAAAATATGGTATCATATCATATACATTAGTATGGTTATAATAAAAATGAGTTCTAGAATGCATGATGGATATTGTGAAATAAAAATTATTCAAAGGGAGATGTGGTGGAGAGGTTAGTAATGAGGGGTAAAGAAAAAATGTGATGGTAATAAAAAAGGGAAACAAAGCTTATGTATTTAGGCAGTAGGGGGATTGTGGGATGAGTAGGAGAATGGGAAAAAGTGAAAATTAAATCATGTCATATACTGGTACAAATTCTCAATATTGAGTGTTATCATGATGTGTATATACAATATACCAATAAAGATAAAAATAAATTAAAGAGAGATATTAAGATGTGTTGGTAATAATGAGAAAATTGCATTACTTAAACTTTAATGGTGGGAGTATAAAATGCTATTTCCACTATGCAGCAGTTTGGATATTCCTCAAAATGCTAAACACAGAGTACCATATGTCTCACTCATTTTACTGCCAGATCTACACCCAAGAGAAATGAAAACATACATCCACATGAAAATTTGCACATGTATGTTCACAGCAACATTATTCATAATGGCCACAATATGTAAACAACTCAAATAACCATCAACTGATGGAAAAAAGAAAGTAAGGTCTATCCATAAAATGGAATGTTATTTAGTTACATAAAAGAATTAAGTACTCATACATGCTACAAAATGAATCAACTTCAAAAGCACGATGCTACAACATCCAGACACAAAGTTTTATCTATTGTGTGACCCAAGTTATGTGAAATCAACAAAAATAGGCAAATCTGAAGAGACAGAAAGCAGATTAAACATTTCCTGGGATTGGTGGACAAGGAGAGAAGAGCATGGATTGCTAATGAGCACATTGCTTCTTTTGGAGATGATTAAGATATTCTAAAATTAGATCATGGTGATTATAATTTATATAAATGTAAATTTTAAATGTAAAGTTTAAAGGGGTGAATCATGTGGTAAAGAAATTTTATCTGAATAAAATCTTTTCTTTTTTTTTGAGACAGGGGTCTCGCTTTGTAGTTCGGGCTGGCTCTGGGCTCACTATGTAGCCTAGGCAAACTTCGAACTCAGCAATCCTCCTGCCTCCCGAGTGCTGGGATTACAGACATGAGCCACCACACCCGGCACTGTGGTATGTGGTATTGATTGCTGGTGGGCGTGAGTTTCCACGCCCAGCATTGTATGTGGTTTCCGGGGATCAAACTCAGGACCTTGAGCTTTCGAGGCAGGCACTGGAACCACTGAGCTAACCCTCCGGCCCTAAAATCTTTTCTTTTAATTGGCCCAATAGGTTGGGGGTGTAGCTCAGTGGTAGAGAGCTGAGTATGTCCAAGACTTATGGTTCAGTCTCCAGTATCACACAAAAAAAGGCACAAATAAGTGGTGGGAATAAGACAGGAGATATTTGAATCTGCTTTTTGTTTTTTCTCTACTATAAATATTGTCTTAAGGCTAACCAGCCCATGTAACCTTAGCTTACTGAATCAGGAAACTGAATTTTCCCTTGTTTACCTATTTATATTCTTGCTACTTAGTTTCATTACTTAGTTATACAAAAGTATCAAATTTTGGATTGTCTTGTATATAGACACTTGCTTTCAGAAAAACATAGGCAAGCATTGTAAGCAATATCTATAAGTGGGCTCCAAAATTTTTCAATTCAAATGGTATTTCATTGGATCATAAGTTATTTAAATACACAGAACATTAAAAAGAAACTTTCTTAAAACAAAGATAACCTGCATAAGATGTGATTTGATATAGGGTTGGAAAGAAACACAATTAGAAAGACAAAAGAAAGGAAAGGAAGCATCTATAAAATCTTCAAGGAACTGTGCGTCAAAATTAGGGTGAAAATGGGAACAAGATTATGCCATGAGGCTTGCAGGTAACAAGGTAAGTGATACAGGCAAAGTATCTGGCTGATTGTCTTCTCTACACTACACTGTTATTTTTCTCACCCTGCTGACAGGCAGGAGAGCCTGGGGATCGCTACAGTTTCATTGCATGTGCCCTCTTTCACTGCTTACAATCTTATGTCCCAGCACTTAGTCTAATCTTCTCTTATAAAGATTATTTCCCATTTCTGAAATCCAAGCTCTTAATCTTTTTCTAGTATCACACATAACTTTAACTGGGCTTTCTTCCATCTCTTGGCTTACTTGAAACCATGCTATTTTTATTTAGTTTTGACACTTCTCTTCTGACTTACAAACACTGCTTGCTTCAGAAATCTGTAAGTCATTATGCATTCCAAAGGGATTTATTTTTTTAAAAGAATTTGAGCTGGGTGTGGTGGCACACACCTGTAATCCCCATACTAGGGAGACAGAGGCAGGAGGATTGCTGAGTTCTAGGCTTGCCTAGGCTACGTAGTGAACTCAGGGCCAGCCTGAACTACAAAGTGAGACCATGTCTCAAAAGAAAAAAAAAGAACTTTAAGCATGAATGAAAGAAGTAGAAATGGTTGTGAGTTCTAGAGTCAGTATTTGTCATTCAATCATTTAACTCTGATTTTTTCTTTTTTTTTGAGACAGGGTCTCACTTTGTAGTTCAGGCTAGCCCTGAGCTCACTATGTAGCCCAGGCAAGCCTCGAACTTAGCGATCCTCCTGCCTCTGCTTCCCGAGTGCTGGGATTACAAGCGTGAGCCACCACGCCCAGCATTGTGGTATGTGGTGTTGATTGTTGGTGGGCGTGTCTCCACGCCCAGCATTATATGTGGTCACCGGGGATCGAACTCAGGTCCTTGCGTTTGCGAGGCAGGCGCCGGAACCACTGAGCTAACCCTCCGGCCCTTACTCTGATTTATTAATGCTTTTCATTAAGTCTTTATAGTAAGTAGAGGAACAACGGGTAAGGAACACATCCTACATTTGGTCATAGTAAAAGTATTACAGGAAGTAGATTTGTTGAAATAGAGAATATAGTCATTTCCAAGAAAAAATATTCTTTTACCCTTCCATCACTAGTTTCAACAATAATGTTTCCATCTTCTTCACTTCCTTTAACCTCAGCTGCAATGTAGGCATTCTTCCCATTAGGAACCCAGCATTTCTTCTTTCCTGTCGAGGAAAAAAGATGAACTATAACCCTGGTGCCTGGAGATGTTCATAGCCATTAAGAACTTGCATACTGTTAGATATGACCGTATTTCTAGTACATCTGCTTGTTCACTTGGAGTCCCGAATACAGGAAACTGCCACACTGTATATAATTATGAATGTTTACCATGAAGATTTCACCCACACAGTGACTTTGTAAGAAGAAGAAACACCTCAGCAAGCACAGCCTTGGGGATACCATAAGCCATTTGGACAGGAAAAGGTTACTTACAGACATCTCCAGAATCTCACCCACATCACTACTGCTCACATGCCTGGGCCTCAGGTGTTACCCTAGTGCTTGTTCACTTTGCTAGCACTGCCCCCAACCCACAAGTCCTTTTAGATCTTGTCTTTCAGTATTTCTTTACATTTTTAATCTTTGAACAGAAGTCTGCTAACAGAATGACATGATAAATAAAATTAGGATATTTAGAAGGGAACATCAGTTATTTTTCTCATGTAATAAAACGGACTCATATTTTTCTCATATGCTACTTATCTCTCTTCAGCCTCCTCACCCTTTTTCTCAGGTAAACAAGTCCTCCACAAAGTGGTTAACCCGTAAAAGACTGTAGGTGAATTCAGTCAAAACTCTTGTGATCTGAGGCAGCCTCTCCAGGCTCACTTAAATAGCTCTCAACTTCTCATCCGTTTGAGGCAGACAGATGGTGAAGATAAGTAAGAAATATGCTCTTAAAGGAAAATGAGACAAGAGTTCATATGATAGCAGGGAGGGAGCAGGGAATGTCTGGCTGGAAGGCAGAAATCCTAGCTCACGGTTCAGGAAAACACTATGAAATGGCAACTATGGCACAAGTGGGTCAGCTCCATAACCACCTGTATCACATGAGTCACAAAAACTAGAGCAGTCTCACTGGTGTAGGAAAGGCACCCACACCAGATGCTTTCTCCAGGGGTTGGCAGTAGGACTGGTGAAGGAGTTTATTCAAAAGTGGAAATGAAATTGGACACCATTCACCACTTCCACATCCTCTTTGTCTCCGCAAGGAATTTTGTTGCTTACTGCCTTCTTATCATTAACCTACAATGGGCTGCCTTCTCTCTTGATTACAAATAATGCTGCACTAAAACTGCTTGGCAGAAAGGTTTCATAGTGCCATCTGACACCCTGTCCATTGCCTTTCTACCTATTTATGGTGCAAGTGTTGGTTTTGCTTTAACACTGATTTTTTTTTTGCAAACACTGATTTTCACTTACATTATGTCCA
>PVIC010020072.1:0-17401 GCA_004025085.1 Thryonomys swinderianus | reverse complement strand
ATCGAACTCAGGACCTTGCACTTGCAAGGCAGGCGCTGGAACCACTGAGCTAACCCTCCGGCCCACACAAGAATAGTTTTTAAAATAAACTACAAGAAATCAGTCAACATTTAATTTCTTAGGATCATAAACAATGCAGAGCTGAAAATTCAGATAACAATATATTTGAGTTAGGCAATCTGGATTTTAAATCTAGTCTTGTTAAATGTAAAGCAATCACCTTATCTCTGGTCTTCTCATCTGAGAAAGGAGACTTTGGCCTACATTATCTGACATTTGGAAATGCTTAAATATCTGTACCATATAAAAATGACCTGGGCTGGGGATTTAGTTCAGTGATTCCGGCATCTGCCTGGCAAATGCAAAGACCTGAGTTCAGTCCCTGGTATCACATATCACAATGCCAAGCATGGAGGCTCATGTCTATAATCTCAGCACTCAGGAGGTAGAGGCAAGAGGATTGCTGTGAGTTCAAGGGTAGCCTGGGCTACATAGTGAGTTCAGAACCAGTCTGCACTACAAAGTAAGACCCTGTCACACACAAAAAATTGGGATTACAACATACTCAGTTTCATAACTATCTTAAATAGATACTACACTTCTTATATAAAATCATTTACATTTAGTTTTGGAATGTTGTTTCACCTTTATCTCTAAAGCCATTGGACTTCCTCCCTAACACTCATCAGAAGTTTTGTATTTCTTTTCCTGGTGTCATTGTAGTGCATGACAATTTCTTTCCAAGTTAGTAGTCTCATTTGGTCTTTAGAGCCACAGAGAGAGCTATACAGGGCAAGTATTATTATTCCCATTTGGCAGGTAAGGAAATCAAGGTTTAATAAAGTTTGCTTTGCTCTCGTTACAGTCAGAGAAGTCAAGACTAAGAATATGAGTCTAAGACTACTGGGAAAATTCTCATTTATTTCAATTTGGCCTGCATTTAAAATAGCAAACTCCACCATCAACCAGCACAAGGTGATGAACAACTTATGACTCTTATCTTTTTACTGCCAGTACATTTCTATAAGGAATAATTACCTGTTCCAAATAATTAACTGAAAGTTATGTTGATTGTTATACTTTAAATAACTCTTATAATGCTGAATCTGTAGATAAACTGTCTAATTACCTTTAAAGCTTCGATCCAATTTTGATGTTCTCCCTGGCACCACTCTTATCTAGTCCTTAGTTATCTAACAACCTGTAAGAAGCCTTGACATGGCCGGTTCTGACATCAGGGATTATTTTACTATTGTATTTGACTTGATGGATTATAATTACTTGCTTTCATATCCAATGATAATAATGAAATCCACTGACTAGAACTTGGAAACTTACCCAGGATGGGTTGGTCTCTGATAGAAATATAGTGTCCTATATAACTGGCTTGAATTATAATTGGTCTCAGTAAAATCTAATGTTGACTAATTCTGATGACAAGAACAACATTCAATTTGTATGTTGTAGAGTTGAGTGATATTTTAATAAAAACATATTGGTAACCTAACACTACATCATACTGTGAATCTGAATTTTAAACTTCCACTTAGCTGAAATTCAAAGAATGACTGTGTAGCCTAGACATGTAAAGGAGGAGGGGAAAATGTAATATTTATTTAGAGATTTCAGTGTAGTACCTGTCCTTTACATTAAGGCTAAATCTTCATTAACTTTGTCCTTGTCTGAAACTGTGAGTCACAATGGGGAGGTCTCCCAATTATATATCCTTTCCTTTTGCCTAAGTAAACCAGCTGACCAAGAAGATCAAGATAGAACACTGAGAAATTCAGAATAGGACCAGATATTAATACTATTTTCCAACCCTCATAGTCTTTTCTTTCTTTCTTCAGTATGCAAACTCCACCTCTAGACTAAATCATAGTTTCCTTTATCTGTCTAGGTATTTAATCACTGATAACCATGACATTTCAGAGAAAGCTTTATCTAAGTTCAGCCCTTGGGCCATTTGTACAGTAACCATGACTACTAGATGAGAAAATCTGTCTGAGGACTAAGTAAGTAGGGCCTGGGCCTGGGCTGGCTTCCATCCATCCTCCTCCTTCTTTCAAATTCTCATTCTTATTCTGGACACTCTGAGCTCTTCAGTTATTTAGAGAATCGTAGAGGCTGGCTGTAGCTCAAGGAAATAAGTTTGTCTCCATAACAGGTAGTTCCTCTCAATCAAATGTCCTAGTCATGAGCTTGAAGTAATAATCAGCAGCCACTACAGTTCTTACCATCAAAAGCCACAGCTGGTATCAAAGGCAAGTCAGCCTCACTTCTTCTGAGGAAGGTTGCAGCTTCTCCAAGCTCTGACAGATCCATCTTCTTAAAATAAATCCACTTTAAGAAAGGATAGGTCAACAAGTGAACTGAAAGGATCCACTCTGCAATTTATAGGTTTGAAAGAAAACAGTTAAAATATGGCATTGATATCTAAAATGACAAATCATTCACCATGGCTAGATCAAAGAGTTAATCTTCTTTCAACAAAGTGTCTCCCTCTTTGTCTTGGCCATGTCAGTAGTCTCTGACACAACCAGACCCAAGAACACTGGACACTTAACAAGGCTAAATTATCCTCTAGTCGGGGAAAGCATAGTAGTACATAAGATCAACAGTGCTTTCAGGGAACCCTTGAAAGTGTATTAGTTATTCTTATGCAAATATCAGAAGAAAAATATAAATAGATATTGACAGATAATAAACTGAGCCAATACTATGTTTGTCTATTAACACAATTGTAAAATCAAATTTTTAATTTTTTTTTTTTTTTTACAGAGAAAGGTCTGCAAAAGACAAAAATGCAAGACCTGGTAAAAGTCTCAATGAAATTCTGAGCCACAGAGGTCTGATCTGAGTAGAAGCAAAATGGGAAATATCAAATTATGTGTACTCTTTTTCTCTAGACAGGAGTAGATGAGGAACTTAGTGATATCAGGCTGCCTCCAAGTATGCAGAGTATCACAGCCAAAATATGGTGCCAAAGAAGTTATTCAGATAAATGTTCAGCATCAGAGAGTAAAGTAATAAAAAGTTAAGTATCCTTACCCAGATGAGTATCTAAAGCACAAAGTAGAGGTGCATTTAAGATTCAAATTATCCTCTAGTCGGGGTGCATTAAGGTAGAGGTGCATTTAAGATTCAAAAGGCAAGAGTGAGGAAGCCTAGGGTGTAGTGGAAGTGAGATGCAAATCGGGGTGAAGGTAAAACAGGAACGAATAATAATATTTATTGGTTCAGACAAGTCTTAGAAGGACTTTATTACTGGGAAAATAAGTAAAACTAAATTCATGGAGTATCCACTCTATCCCAATTTACATAATTATTATTAATTTTCATTAATTATTATTTAATTTCAGTAACAAGGAGAAGAAATGGTAAATGGGCTATCATGCTGCCAAATGCAAATTTATTCTGTTTATATAGACAAAAAGTCTCCCTTCCACTCAAGCGTGCACATAATTCTTGCCCCACTTAAGGACAAGAAGGCAGAAAGTTCAGCTTAGCTGCCATACTTGAGAACTGACCAAAAGCATGGTTTACTCACTTCACAATGAAAACTATGACATTTTACCAGTCTACCTTGTTCACAGGTGACAATCGATAAACCTAGTAAACTTTTGTATTTTACCTCACTTAACCCACTCTGTTCTTTGGCAACTTGGAATAGGGGTGTAGTAATCCAATTTTGGCAATGTAGTTTAAAAGCATGTTGTTTAAAGTAAAAACTGATGCTACAGGCTAAATGTTAGTTTTATTTACCACAAAATAGGCACGAGACTTGCAGGAAATTACATAAGCTTTGTAGGGCCAATGTACTCACTGTGCAACGCAAAGACTAGTAATATTAAAGGGGCACTTTCTGAGGTGGAGCAGAGAAAGGATCTTCCAGAAAACAACATAAAGAAAGGCAAAGAGATGGAACTAAGGGTATTTCTCAGGAGAAAAAAAAAAATGACCTTTCTTAGGCAAGCACCCAGATTGAAGTTTGCATTTATAACAATGATAAAATGAATAGCATCTTTAGATGTTTGAAGAGATAGAATACGATTTTTAAAACACTGAAATTTGCTAGAGAAATTTGGAAATAGATATAGAAAACATCATAAACTGTTTGGTGAAGGACACATGGAAATCTGTATTTTTGGAAAATAGCTAGAGAAATTCATCTAGGTAGACTGGAATAAGGAGAAACCATAGTAAGAGAGACAAACTAGGAGTCTGTATTTGTGACAGAATTATACTGAATTTAATTCTGTGCTTAGATGTGACTTCATGGTGGTTTGCTTTCCATAGACAGTTCAGAGAACATGGTTGGGATATTGAAGATATCTATAAACATATGTGCATGTGTATATAGAAATTTCCTGGAAAGATACCTAAAAAACCATTATTTCTGGGAGTGTGAACAGAAGATGGGTGGAAGAAGAAAGCATAAGCTTTAATTAAAGTCAACTCCATTTCACTGAGATTCTCTTACCTGTGAGATGTCCATATGTCAAGATTTACTGCTCACCATTCTGAGCAGAAACTTTAGACAGGAATATGTTTTTCTCAACAAGAGGGAATTTGGTCATCATATTTTTTCACAGACTCCTTTCCCTCACCATTCGTTGCCTACCACACTAGTGGAAAATTCTCCTTCTTCACCCTCCTTGTTTTTCACATAGAACATTCAGCATTATCTCCAATTCCTCCTTTTGTCTTTTTCTCACATTCAATTAGTCACCAAGTTCCGTTGATTACATAATCATTCATTCTCTTTAAACTTTATTTTTATTAGTACATGTTTGCAGTACACAATGAGTATATTCACTGTAGGTAGTTGGCACATCTTTTTTTTTTTTTTTTTTTTACATCTCCTCCTCCTTCCATCTCCTGGTCTGCTTCTCATTTGCAAAAAGGTCTATCTCCCTGTTCCCTATTACCTATTTAGTTTCCTTTTCATTTATATTTTGGTTTATCACATAGGAGAAACCATATGGTATTTAAGCTTGTGTAAGTTGATTTATTTCACCTAAAATTGTGGGTTGATTTTATAATCCAGTTTTAGTTAGTACAGTGTAGAATGCATGCCAAATCCCAAGACAACACATCTGATAACATGGTAATCTGACACGCAAATCCTGACACACCTAGTTAGCACAGGATTGAGTACATAAGCTATCAGGATCAATTAGAGTATGTAAGAGGATACAGATTTGAGACTTAGGTGCCACTCTCAGGCTAACCTAGGTTGAACTTCCGGTGTGATCCTGTGGCACTATATGCCGCTAACTAGCTAAATATCAAACAAAATCACTAGAATGTGAAGAAACAGCAAAGAGAGAGAAAGGAAGGGAGGAGAAGAGATAAATTACTTGTTTTACTTATGTCCCAAGTAGTTTTCTGTAACAATACCTGTTAAAACTTAGATTTAATTCCTGCCGTTGGTTTCTATAAAATATTTAATAAATCTCTCCCAATCAATTCCCAGTTCACTCTCAACTTCAAATGATCTTAGCGTGTTTCTCTTATTTGCCATCAAAATATCTTTGATCAAAACATTATGTTCTAGGCTTTTTCCTATCTCAGGTTCTTATTTTTTCCTTTCAATATACTGTGCTGATGCACATAAAAGCACACTCTGGTGCACAGTAAAACCTCAATGTTAACTACTCTTATTACTAGTCAGCAAACATTTATGCAGTCTTTGATTGCTTTGCTAAATATGTAGGAGGATAGCTTTGCCTTCTAAATTGCTTAATGAATAAGAGATGTGCCAAACTATAAAAGAGTAAAATGTCATAGGCAAGTGTCTTGGTTTCCTGTTATTATAATGAATAACATCTAGGGTAATTTATAAGGAAGAGAGGTTTATTTAGCTCTCGATTCTGGAGGTTGTGAAGTCCAAGAGGATGGTTCCAGTAATTGTTAGCATCTGGTGAAAAACTTCTTGTGAGGTCACAAAATGGCAGAAAGCATTTCATTTTAAGACAGAACGAAGACACCAGATAGAGCCTACTTTTTTAACAAGACCGTTACCTTGATAAGCCATTAATTCATGAATGGATTGTCCAATTATGGAAGCAATCACCATACAGAGGTCCTCCCTCCAAAAATTATTAGCATATACACTTGGAAATTAAATTTATAACCCATGAACTTTAGAGGACACCATCAAATGATAGCAAGAAGTAAAGAGGAAATTTGCAAAATGATAGCTACAGCTAGATGGAAGTGACACAGGAGAATTATCTCCTTGAGAAATAGTCTCTCCTGGGAGGTCATGTTTACTCTACTTTTGTCATTGCTGGCCAGAGTAAACCTATAACTTAATGCCTTAACCTCACAGCTATACAGTGAATTTCTTAGGAAACAGAAGTTTATATAGTTTACAGTTTTAACTGTAAGCAGAAACTCAATCAATGCCAAATGGGTAAACTGATAAAAGAGTTAAATTTTTTAAATCTTTATTGGTACACTGTATATACACATCATGATCACACCCAATATTGAGAATTTGTACCAGTATATGACACAATTTAATTTTCATTTTTTCCCATTTCCTATCCACGCCACAACCCCCTGCCCCTAAATACATAAGCTTTGTTTCCTTTTTTATTACCATCACATTTTTTCTTACCTCTCTTTACTCACCTTCCACCCCATTTCCCTTTGAACATTTTACAATCCCCAACTATAAATTACTTTTATTAGCAACTACAACAGTTTTTCATGTTGGTTTCATCAGAATTGATTAGTATTCCCTTAAGATCTTCATCAAGTAGGTTATTATGTGGGTTCACTTTCAAAGACTTCTATCATTGGGAAACTATAATGCAATAATAAGAAACACTAATATTCTCAGTTTAAAAAAAACACTAAGAATCTCTTGACAGAGTTTCTTGAGAATGGGTTTCTTCAAATGTCAACAGAGGAAGAGGAGAATTACAAGTGCTTAAATGGTTCAAAACAAGCTAGAATATATGTCTCAAGACAATACATGAAACACATTTGAGTACCAGTGAGAAAATGCTGCAAGAAACTCTTAACTAGAGACAATACTGGGTGCACAAAAGATCATCATGCCTCCTAATTCTCATGCTACTGGGATAACTGCCTTGTGTGCCTTAACTCAGAAAGGCTTACTCATAGAAAATTCCCACTTACTTTGTAGGCACAGATATATCACTCCTAAAATTGCTGCAATACATACATTTTCTTTATTTCTCTGCAATGTGGATCTTTATAAAAATGGGTTTATCTCCTTAAAATAGGAAAGTTAAAATAGAACTGAATCAAGAGTGTTTCATATATTATTATTTGACACCTTCTTTTGGAATGGTGATTAGTATTAGGACTCCAGGGCTCCAATCTATACAATTCATACTCCAAAATCTGTTCCCCTCCCACCTCACCCTTTTACTCTACCCATCTCTGTCCTCTCTGGAGCTCACTGTGATGTGGCATTTTCTCCCATTACTGTACAGAAACGTTTCTTTCTAATAATCTCCTAAAGAATTTCTTATGGGTTGCTTTTTAATCTTTATTCCTACTCACCTTCTATTATGGTTTAGCTCTGGGGTGTTCCCTGATTCCTCATGTGTTTGCAAGGTGATTGGTTCGTGAGGTGCAGTATTAATACACTGATGTTTACAGTGGACTTGCTGTTTGAAGGAAGGACACAGTTAGGAGCAGGCCCCTGGGAGTGAGAACTGCAAGGGCACATGGCACTCCCTGCTCTTCCTTCTCTCTGGTTCCTGACTGGCTGCCGTGATGTGAGCAGCTTTCCTCTGCAGACCCTCCCACCACACACTTACTGCCTTGGAACCAACAGACTAGAGGTAGAATCCCCTAAAAACCGTGAACCAAAGTAAGTTAAGGTTGTTGGATACAGGGTCTCAATGACAGGAAAGTGACTAAGACATTCTCTCCGCAGAAACCTGCTGTTCTACCTGCTATCTGAAATATAGGCTTCGGGAATCCCTTCCTGTTTCCTTCTCTTCATCATTTACTAGTTAAAGGCACATCTCAATCAAAACTCTATATGTTAGTGACATTTCTCTTCAGCTCCTTCCATCCACTGGTTCCCTCTTCCAGCTTCTGTTGGCTCTGCTACCCGTACTACCTCTTCCCATACTTTCTGCTCTCCCAATCTTTCATCTAGGCCTCGAATCTATTCAAGGCAGTCTGTCATGCATTCATTTTAAATTATGCCCTCTTAGGATGTGTGAATTAAAGGCATAGAAATTGCTACTCTAAGTGGGCACTGGGTTACAGAGATATAAATGAGTTATCACCATCCAAAATGATAAATACTGAGCTTATCCATGTACAGTGTAGTAAAAATTAAGGAAACCTAGCTGGGTGTGGTGGCTCACGCTTGTAATCCTAGCACTCGGGAGGCAGAGACAGGAGGATTGCTGAGTTCGAGGCTTGCCTGAGCTACAGAGTGAGCTCAGGGCCAGTGTGGACTACAAAGTGAGACCCTGTCTCAAAAAAAAAAAATTAAGGAAACCTAACCCTTTCATTTATATTTGTACTGTTAATAAGAACTTTTTTTTATAATTTGAAAGAATATGAAATGTCTCTGAAATGATACTTGCAAAAACAGCAGTAACAAGGGCTGGGGATTTAGCTCAAGTGGTACCATGCCAACCTTGGACACACAAGGGCCTGAGTTTGATCCCTGATACCACAAAGAAAACAAAGCAAAAACAGCAATAACATTAATAACAGCAAATGATAGTTACCATTTCTGAGCATTTATTATATGTGAGTCTTTATGTAAAGTGCTTAACATAATTCTTCAACCTCACATGTCCTATATGAAGGACATCTTCTTAACTAAACATAAATCACACAAGGCAGGACTAGGTTTCCCACTTTTAAAATAGGCCTAAATCCTACAAGGAATAAGGCCATTATGATTTGGATATGAATTGTCCCCCACATGTGGAGCTTTGGGAACTGATTATAAGGGCTCATAATTAAGTGGGTTAATCCATTTATGGGTTAAAAATTTGATAGGGACCATTGGGAAGTAAGTGTGCCCTTGGGTTTTACCCTTGGGGACCATATCTTTTGCCAGCCACTGCCATCACCTCCTCATTTGTCTGTCTTGGGCAGCTTTCCTCTGCCACGCCATCCCTCTAGAATGTTTCAGCCTCAGCAAAATCCTTAAAGCAGTGGAGCTAATTGACATGAACTGAAACCTCTAAAACAATGAACCCAAACAAACCTTCTTTCCTTTTGCTATTCTCAGGTATTTTCACATCAACAGAAATCTAACTGATGTAGAAAGGCTATCATGAACAGAGAATGAACCAGCGAACAAATTAAATCAGTCTGATCTGATCCTGAGTCCATGCTCTTAAGCACAATAGTATCTCACTTTTTGGCTGAGCTCCACCCTAAGAGAGATCATGTTCTTGATTACAAAGAAGCTAACCAAGATTCAACATTCTCTTTCAGGCAAAAAGTCCTTAGTTTAAAAATCATCACCTCCAGGGCCAGAGATTTAGCTCAGTGGTTCCTGCGCCTGCCTTGCAAGCACAAGGTCCTGAGTTCGATCCCTGGTAACCATATACAATGCTGGGTGTGGTGACTCACACCCACCAGCCATCAATACCACATATCACAGTGCTGGGCCTTGTGGCTTATGCCTGTCATCCCAGTACTCAGGAGGCAGAGGCAGGAGGATTGCTGAGTTCGAGGTTTGCCTGGGCTACATAGTGAGCTCAGGGCCAGCCTGAACTACAAAGCGAGACCCTGTCTCAAAAAAAAAGAAAAAAAAAATCATCACCTCCATAACATAAGAAATGAAAATCTAGATTCATAACTCAAAAATAATTAAAGATAACAATTAACTGATTACATCAAGAAAACTGAACTGGCAGGGAAAATTTAAATGAGCAGTTTATTTGATATAAAATATTCAAGTAAAAAACACGAATTGTTCCAGTATTTTTGAACCCATGGAATTTCAGAAGTAAAAGGTCTAGTATTTGCTGGGTTGGTACTCTAAAATTTATAGATGAGTATACAGGCACCAGAAAAATAAATGGCTGGCCCAATTTATCATTCAGTGACATAGAATGTATGGATAGTTTTGGGCAAAATTAGAAAAAAGTATTAATTCTTGAACTAGGAAGAGAAACTAAAATAAGACTGAGAATTTACATTCATACTTCAAAACTGAACCCAAATATACTCTTCCACAAATATCAGTTATTAGAGGGTAAATATTAGCTGAAAAATAAAACACTGACCTAATTACATTCTTACAGGTTGGTGACCTATAATTTGCATAATACAATATCTGCTTTGCAACTGCTAATGTCATTTCTGCACAAAAGATATTCCTTAAATAGTGATCGTAAAAAGATATGTATAATATAAATCTATGGTATTATTATATCATTCCCATTATTTTTATATTTTCTGAATGTTATAATCATATCCAAGAGTGATTATGTATTTTACTAAGCACAGTTACAATATCTTCACAGATATTCAAATACATACTTATCTAAAATAAAACTGTAGTACTATGTATTCTACTTTAAATTTAACAAACACAGTGCTCGCTTCAGCAGCACATATACTAAATTTAACAAACACTTTTTTAAAATACTGAAAGTGCCAAGAATTGACAAAAAACTGGGACACCAGAATTATTAATACCTCATTTCTATCTTCAAGAATCAAATACGGTACGGTACAAGATTTATCAACAGACAGCTTTCAGTATAAATTTAATAATGGACATGCATTCTCCATGATATTATAATAAAAGTAAAACAAATTATATTGTTAAAAGTCTAACTTCAGAACTGCCACATTCTATATCATATTTTTCTTAAATATTTATTTTATAAAATGAATACTCCCAAGGAAACGTATGAATAAAAACAAATTGTCTTCTGTATTGCTATTCAATGTTCTAGTGGAAGGAGAGAGACAAAACTCACCTTGGAAAGAGCAAAGATATGAGCAGAACAGTCTCAAGTCAAGATTTTATACACTCTTTTCAAGGTCAATGGTGACACACTTAGTCAATTTTGCCATTGTTTCTAAATTTGTCTTCTGGTTTTTGAGAGTTGAACCCAGGGATCTGAATTTGGCACCCAAAATGTCTCTAAGGAAAAGATGTTGAGATGCCAGAAAACTATCCCATTCCTATAACTGAAATCCACAGACTAATTCACTCATTCCACAAATGCTTACTGCATAATAAGATTAGACAATATTAATATGAGAGATGGCAACATCCTCTGTAGTGGCATCCTTTTCTAGGCTCTAGAACTCTCCCAAAGATTTTGAAATATTAAGGGTCTCAACATTTCATATATTACCAATAAAAAATTAATATTTATCTACAATTTATTTGTTATTCTAAGAATACAAAGAATATTTATGAGGGATGTTCCAAGCTCAATTCTAATCATGTTTCATATGTCAACACACTTAAGCCAAGCAACAACCCTACACAGTAGGTTGTATTCTCAGAGGCTATGAGCTAGTAATATTGGGAAAAGAGATTTGAATACTAAAACACTAGACTTCAAGTTCTATTTTTTAACCATTATGATATACAATTATTAGTTCATAATTCTGATAATATTCTTTAATTTGTAGCCCTTCCCGCTGACAGTAAACAATTTAAAAAAAAAACCTGGGAATTATAATTGTATCAGAGCCAGAGGTGGCAACCCTGAGCTAAATCCCCAGCCATGAAAGTAAATAATTTTTAAAAGCCTTAGTCTATGTAGGAATTCTCTTTCATAATCTCCAGATGAAACAGTCAATTAACTGATTATATTAAAAGAAGAAACTGGCCAATCAAGTTCTTTGTGATTTAATCACTTTTCCATGACTTGAAAGCCTTTTTTCTAAACTTCAAAATTTCTCTCTGCAGCGAAGAGCTTTCTGTATCGCGCTTAAAATAACTTTTTGGGGATGTGATGTTAAAAAGTGAAACACTGAATTATAGACAATACATCATATAGTCAGTCCTCATTATTGATAAGCCAGTTTTTCATACATATTTCCTCTAACAATTAATGCACCATTTCTCATGGATGAGCAGGAGAAAAGACAGTAGAGAAATATCTGTACTTAAGTCTCTTATTGGCCCAATTTGCGCAAAAATACATGCTGAAATAAGTACTGTGTAATTACAGCTAATCAGATATCCAAAACGGGCCAAGATGGCAGTCTAATTGAGATGATCTCTGTTGCTTCAGACAGGAATGTGATTTAATTAGAATAAGTAAACTGACAGTCAGCAGTAAGCTCACAGAAATCCCAGGGAACATGAGATGAAGCAAGAGAACTATCTTGCTGGCTGGCAGTTCATTTGTAGAAAATGGACACTAAAGGTCTCCATTTGGCCTTTTAGAGATTGCATACCACTTTCATGAGTACACAAACCAGAGCTTGCTAAAAAAAAAAAGTGATGTTTTTGTTTGGACTTTTTAAGGAATCCATCCAAATAAAGCATACAAAACTTTAACTTACATTTCTGAGAATTTAAAATGTTCAAAGGCTGAGGGAACTAACCAGCCTGATCTTCAGATGGGTTTAAGTTGGAATACATGAGAGGCAGCTGTTAAATGTCATAAGCCTGTTTCCATTTCTGATCACTCAGAAAAGACACACACAGTAGATTGAGGGAAGGTAATGGAGAACAAGGAGAGGTATTGTGCTAATGGTAGTGAGATGTTATTATTGTTCTGGGTTTTGTATGAAAATAAAAGAAAGACAGGAAGAAAGAGAAGAAAATTAAAAAAGGGGTGGACCAGGCAGATGCTGACACAGCTTAAATGGTATTCAAAGCAACTAGAAATTCAGATTTTGTCTATATTATTTTTACCATCTTAAGAGTTTGAAGTCGGGTGACTCCTTCCTTGGGTTGAGAAGAGAATAAGGACTAAAACAGGAGCCTAGAGATCAAATAAGTATCTACAGTATATTTAAGAATTATATGCATGCTCAGGCATGGTGGAACATGCCTATAACACCAGTACTTGGGAGGCTGAAGCAGGAAGATCACTGCAAGTTCAAGGCCAGCCTGAGTCACATAATGAGTTCAAAGTCAGCTTGCAATACATAGTAAGATTCTGTCTCAAAAATAAATTATATGCATTAATGAAAGTTCCAAAGTGGTGTAGCAGGTATTATATTCATCTGCCCTATTTCCATTATCCTCTTTGCTTAGACTCCCTCCATATGTGGTTGTACCAAAAATGTATTTAATTACACTTTTTGCAGTCTTGGGGATTGAACCTAAAGTCATGCCTATGCTAAAAAGTGTTCTCTTACCAAACTATATCTGCAACACTGATTAACAAGTTAGAATGCATTCTTCAGTGCTGGGCATGGTGGCTCATGCCTGTAATCCCAGCACTCGGGAGGCAAAGACAGGAGGATTGCTGAGTTCCAGGTTTGCCTGGGCTACATAGTGAGCTCAGGATCAGCCTGAACTACAAAGCGAGACCTTGTCTCAAAAAAAAAAAGAATGCATTCTTCAACATTCATTCATTTTGATACGCCAGGTTAACACACTATTATATGGTGTGGGTTGTTTAGTTAAAAAGGAATTAATGATGCACAGGTCCCTACATTCTCTTTTTTCTTTTTCTGTTTTGATTTTCTTTCTTTTTTTTTTTAGACAGGGTCTCACTTTGTATATAGTTCAGGCTGGCCCTGAGCTCACTATGCAGCCCAGGCAAGCCTGGAACTCAGCAATCCTCCTGTCTCTGCCTCCCAAGTGCTGGGATTACAGGCATGAGCCACCACACCGGGCACTGTGGTATGTGGTATTGATGGCTGGTGGGCATGAGTCTCCATGCCCAGCATTCTATGTGGTCACCAGGATCGAACTCAGGACCTTGCACGTGCAAGGCAGGTGCCAGAACCACTGAACTAAATCTCCGGCCCATACATTCTCTTTTTTCTCACTTAATAACACTTTATTGAAAACCTACCAGATAAACATTTAAAACTGTAATTTATTATTTAAATGGCTAAATAGTCCCTATCACATTATATGTATCATGAGTTATTTAATAATTCACTATTGAAGTTTTCAGGGCTTTTGCTTTGTTTGGTTGCTATGAAAAACTCCACAACCAGCATGTTTGTCCGTATGCCTTTCATCATGCTTTTTGCTTGACAAATCCTAGGAGTGGGACTATTAAGAAAAAAAACATACATTTAAATTTTAATAAATAATGTCCAGGGACTGGAGGGTTAGCTCAGTGGTTCCGGCGCCTGCCTCACAAGCGCAAGGTTCTGCGTTCAATCCCGGTGACCACATAGAATGCTGGGCATGGCGACTCCCGCTCACCAGCCATCAATACCACATACCACAGTGCTGGGCATGGTGGCTCACGCCTGTAATCCCAGCACTCGGGAGGCAGAGACAGGAGGATTGCTGAGTTCGAGGCTTGCCTAGGCTACATAGTGAGCTCAGGGCCAGCCTGAACTACAAAGCGAGACCCTGTCTCACAAAAATAAATAAATAAATAAATAAATAAATAAATAAATAAATAAATAAATAATAAAAATAAAAAATAATAAATAAATAAATAAATAAAGGCCAGATTGTTTTAGAAAAGGAAAGAGGAATTAACCTCACCTAGCATGTATGCATGTGTTCTAATAACAAAAGGCATTCTTGAGCCAGAGATTTAGCTCAGTGGTTCCAGCACCTGCCTAGCAACTGCAAGGTCCCTGGTCCTGTAACCACATACAACAATACCAGGCGTGGTGACTCATGCCCACAGCAATCAGTACCACATACTACAAGGCCAGGTGTGGTGGTTCACACCTGTGATCCCAGCACTCGGGAGGCAGAGGCAGGGAGATTACTGAGTTTGGGCTTGCCTGTGCTCTATAGTGAGCTTATGGCCACCTGAGCTACAAAGAGAGACCCTCTCAGAAAATAAATGAATGAATGAATAAATAAATAAGGCATTCTTATTCTTTTTAGAATTTTTGACACTGCAATAGTAATATCTCATTGTTCCTTTAGCTTCATTTTCCTATTAAATTTTTTGAGCATTACAGCAAATGCTTATCAGTCATTTGGATTGGTTCTTGTCTAAAATGTTTGTTCTGCTTGTTTGTTTTATCCATTTTTCTATAGGAATATTTACTTTCTCTTTTCCAGTGCTTCTTTGTACATTCTTTAACCTAACCTTAGGCCTTTTGTTATAATTAATTTATCAAATCTATCTTCTACTTTACCTTCTGAATCTGTTTATGGTAGTTGTTTTATATTTTAATACAGCTAAATAAACCTTTTTTTTGTCTTCTCTCTTTTTCCAGTTCTAGAGTTTGAACACAGGACCTTTCCATGGTAGGAAGCATTCCACCACTGAGCTATGGCCATAACATTTTTTATTTTGTTTCAAGAGAGGGTCTTTTAAGTTTCCTAGGTTGGTCTCAAACATGTGATCCTCCAACCTCAACCTCCTGAATAGCTGGGATTATATGATATAACAACATGCCAGGTCTATCTTTTCTTTTCTTACAATTTTTTGTCCAGCTTTGAGGATTACACATGGTTATATTTAGTTAATATTTCTTAATAGCCCCAGTATTAGTTGCCAAGAGGAAAGAAAACAATAATATAATTGCTCTTTGCAACTGGACAAGAATTGAAAACCCCAAAATAACAATGACTTAAATAAAACAAGTTTATTTCTTTTATGAAACCTGGAAGAATCTAATTCAGGTCTCTTATATATCCCTGTATAAGGGATCAGGTTTCCTCTATCTTGATCTCCTACATGGCTTCCAGTCCCCAGAACAAATTATGATTTAAATTTTGGTAGAGACCAAGGTAATTCATCCATTTATAGGACAGAAGAAATAAGATGAAGAAGAGAATCATACCTCTTAAGGATTTCTCCCCAAATTTTCTACTATTTCCATTTCTCATATTAATGAAAACATGGTTACATCTAACTGGAGAGGCTGCTGATATTTCCTGAGCCACTAAAACAGTCCTGGCTTCTGTTGCCTCCCACCCTCCTAATAATTGAAGGTTCTCATACCAAAGAAAATATATAGTATTTGTGAGCTGTATGAAAATGTACCAATAAAGAATTCAATTTAAAAAATTGAAGGTTCTAATCATTATTGGGTCACTGTAAGAAAGGTCCAAAATTAAAATTACCTGAGTTAGTTTGAGGTTAATGATTTTTAAGAAAAATTTGCCTTTTATGAAATAATGCTACAATAAGTAAACTTTTTTTTTTTTTTGAGACAGGGTCTGGTGTTGTAGTTCAGGCTGGCCCTAAGCTCACTATGGTGCCCGGCAAGCCGCCACAAACTCAGCAATCCTCCTGTCTCTACCTCCCGAGTGCTGGGATTACAGGCGTGAGCCACCACGCCCGGCATTGTGGTATGCGGTGTTGATTGTTGGTGGGCGTGAGTCTCCACGCCCAGCATTATATGTGGTTACCAGGGATTGAACTCAGGTCCTTGCACTTGCGCGGCAGGTGCCGGAACCACTGAGCTAACCCTCCGGCCCCAATAAGTAAACTTTTTTCAAAACTCACTTATTTCTCCTCATCTTTCTCTTCCAAAATTATATTTCTCAGTTATCATCTTATTCTACAGGCAAGTGGGCCCAGATATTTTAATAAATGAAGCTTACGAGGCCAGAGATTTAGCTCAGGGGTTCCAGTGCCTGCCTTGTAAGCACAAGGCCCTGAGTTCGATCCCGGTAACCACATACAATGCTGGGCGTGGTGACTCACGCCCACTAGCAATCAATACCACCTACCACAGTGCCGGGTATGGTGGCTCACGCCTGTAATCCAAGCACTCAGGAGGCAGAGGCAGGAGGATTGCTGAGTTTGAGGCTTGCCTGGGCTACATAGTGAGCTCGGGGCCAGCCTGAACTACAAAGCGAGACCCTGTCTCAAAAAAAATTTTTTTAAATTAAAAAAATAAACAAAATAAATAAATGAAGCTTACTTACTTGGAAAATTGTTATCAATCAGAATGACTCTCACCATGTGTACAGGGAGATGCCTTTTCTCCTATTCAGACTCATCAGTTCTGGTATCCTTAGACACCTGACAGTCTCATCACTTTGGAAACTTCTTTTTGTAAATCTAGTAAAATGATCAAAGAAAGAAACTATGGTGGAAAACACAGACTAGAAGGATTAGTGTTGGTGGGTGTATTTTAATAAGTGGCTATTTTTCAAGGAAAAGCTTCTGTTTAGGTGCTCTTATGTCTAGTCTTTTTTTAATGAGGTTACACACTGAAAATGAATGTAATAAATTTTTATCATTAACAGATGGAGCCAAAGCAGGTGTCATGGATTATAATGTGAGATATCTGTCTTTTGAACCTGAGAAATCAATTTCAAAATAGAGTTTAGCAAAACCTA
>PVIC010020071.1:0-29572 GCA_004025085.1 Thryonomys swinderianus | reverse complement strand
CTCGCTTTGTAGTTCAGGCTGGCCCTGAGCTCACTATGGTGCCCAGGCAAGCCGCCGCGAACTCAGCAATCCTCCCATCTCTGCCTCCCGAGTGCTGGGATTACAGGCGTGAGCCACCACGCCCAGCATTATATGTGGTTACCGAGGATCGAACTCAGGTCCTTGCGCTTGCAAGGCAGACGCCGGAACCACTGAGCTAACCCTCCGGCCCCCAAGGAAAATTCTTATATTACAGAGACAGTCTTTCCTTGTTTCTCCCTCAAGAATTGTCCATAAACCCTGGGGATCAAGGTCACAAATCCATGTCTCCAGGGCACAAATCCATGTCACTTGAGGACAAGAAGGACATTTGGGGGGACTGTAGTAAACTGAAAACACATGACTGTTGGTGCTGGAGTTACACACGGGGCCATCACACATATGTACTGTCCTTTACAGAAAAGTCGTCCCCAAGAAAGGGCTGTCCTGGTTGTTTTGCAGTACTGGGTATCAAACCTAGGACCTTGCCAGTTAGCTACATACCCAGCTTCTCTTGACACAGGGTATCACTAAGTTGCCAAAATGCCCAAACTGAACTCAAACTTCCAATCCTCCTGCCTCAGCCTCCCAGAGTCCTGGGGTTACAGCCATGCACCACCAGGCCTGGCTGGCACTTCTTGAATTCGGGTGGTCCACGTGACCAGGAGCCGTACCAATGGGATGCAAGCAGAGGAGATGTGGATCACTTTCAGGATGAGGTAGTTGAGAAAGCTGTGTGTGTGTGTGTGTGTGTGTGTGTGTGTGTGTGTGTGTATGTGTGTGTTCCACCTGCGGCCCGGTTCAGTGATGATTGCGCTCCCCTAACTACTTAAATAAGGACCGGAAAAGGGAATGCGCAGGGGGGAAGGGATGTGATCTCCAAATGTCTGTCATCTTTGCCTGTTCTCCAGTGGAGCTCTATGAACAGCCCAGGGAGCCCCGGCATTTTGAGGGGAGTCTTCCCTTCTTGCATATTCTCACATAGAACTTAAGAAGCGTTTTATGGTATTCATATTTTATAAAGAGACTAATTTCTCCTTTTACAACAAGTACAGTGCATTCTGCTCCACCTCTAGTCGGATCTGCCTGTCCTGTGGAGAGGACCCAGGAAAGAGAGAAGACAATCCAATCAAAAGGCAGAAACTGATAGGGGATGAGACAAGCTGATTTCTACAGACCTTTTCGTAGTTGGAGTGACAACGCTTTTTGTCAGTATTCCCAAAGAAAAGCAAGGGTACCCTCAGTTCACTCCCAGCCACAAATAAAACAAAATAGAATGTTCCCACTGAAAATGAAAAAAGGAGAGAGGAAGTAATCATAGTGTATGTAGCACAGAGAAACAAAGTCAGATTATTTACGTTCTGTATTCTGACCTCAACCACATTCAACAAGAATGTGGATCCATCTTCCTCATTTTATATCTTTTCTTCTCCTTCTTGGTCCTCTCATCTCCTCCTCCTACTACTTCATCTTCAAGTTTCCTTCTTCTTTTTTTTTTTTTTTTAGGTTTTTGGGGTTTTTTTGAGACTGGGTGTTTCTATGTTGTCCAGGGTGACCTCAAATTTCCATCCTCCTGTTCAGTCTCCCATGTTCTGGCAGTACAGATATGCACCATTACATTAGACCTTCATTTTTTTTTTTTTTCCTTTTTGAGACAGGGTCTCGCTTTGTAGTTCAGGCTGGCCCTGAGCTCACTATGTAGTCCAGGCAAGCCTCGAATTCAGCAATCCTCCTGTCTCTGCCTCCTGAGTGCTGGGATTACAGGTGTGAGCCACCACGCCGGCTAGACCTTCATTTTTAATTGTGATAAAATATAACTAATATAAAATACAAAATTGACCATTTACCTATTTTTAAGTGCATTTCAGGGGCATTAAGAACATTCACATGATTGTGTGACCATCACCTCCATAATCAGAACTTTCCTATCTACGGAGATTCTGCCATGAAGCAGTAATGACTCCCCAGGACCCCTCCCCAGTTCCTGGCAGCCACTATCCCACTATCTTCTCCATGATTTGATGACTCAGACTCCTGTCTGTATGGGACCACTGTGACTTAATCCATCTGTAGCTGGCTGATTTCACTTAACATAGTGTCTTTGAGGATGTTTGTTTGTTTGTTTGTTTGTTTGTTTGTTTGTTTGTTTGTTTGTTTTAGAGACAGGGTCTCGCTTTGTAGTTCAGGCTGGTCCTGAGCTCACTATGTAGTCCAGGCAAACCTGGAACTCAGCAATCCTTCTGCCTCTGCCTCCTGAGTGCTGGGATTACAGGCGTGAGCCACCACACCCAGCATTGTGGTGTGTGGTACTGATTGCTGGTGGGTGTGACTCACCACGCCCAGCATTGTTGTATGTGGTTACTGGGATGGAACTCGGGATTTTGCACTTGTGTGTGCTTGCGCTTGCACTAAGCACTAGCGCTTGCAAGGCAGGCACTGGAACCACTGAGCTAAATCTCCGGCCCTCTTTGAGGATTATTTGTCTCACTTCATTTCAGCTGGTAACACACCGGTGGCACAATGTACATCTATTTCAAGTATCAGAAGCCATTCTGAGGGCTCAGTTGTCCCATGATGAGATGCTCAAGAGCAAAACTATATTTGCATAAGACCCTCATGAACTCAGTATTATCTCTACCCTCTGAGCTATCTGATATTCCCTAGAATGGACACAATAAATAGTGACAAAGCTTGAGGTCTTTTGTCTTTAGTGCCCAGAGCACCATGAATCAGGCCCAGAGCTCACATTCTTCTTGTAAGTTTTGTTTCTGTGTATTTATTGATTAATTTTCCTTGTATTGTGGGGCTCACAGGAGACTAGGATTTAACTCCAGAGGTTCTGGTTACATCCTCTTTCCCTTTTTCTGTTCCCTAGGACAAGCTTTGCACACACAAGTCCTTAAATGTCATTTGAGAAAAGCACTGTGTATGGATTAAAGGGCACAATTACACAGAGAATTGGAAAGAGCATCAGAACTTGTATTTTTTAACATGCATATGTATTTTTTTGTTTTTAAGGAGTGGAGCACATCTATCAGCACCCTCTCTGAAGTGTGCTGACACAAGGGCATCTTCAGCTTCCACTCTGCTGGGCCTGCCACAGTGCTACTGGGTCAGCACTTGTTACCAGCCCTGTCTCAGAGAAGGTCCCATGGCCCCAGGGCTCTTGTGCAATCCCACATGCAAAATCGGCCTGTGCCTGTCAGAGACAACCAGCTTCTCGTAGTTTAGAGTGACTTCTATGGAGTTCACCACCTGTAGGTTGCCCTATCCTCTCCTTTTCTTTACAGGGGCAGAGAAAATACAAAGGAAGGAGATAAAGCAAATCCTGGGATAACCAGGGCAGAAGGCAGTTCAGGACTTAAAAATTCCCCCTTCTCCCCCTTCTTGTTTCCCCTACCCCAAACCAAGTCCTTCTGCACAGGACCTCACGGTGCCTCAGGGATAAGCTGTGACTGTTCCTTAATTCCATTTCTTGCCTTACATTTGGTGCAGAAAGAAAAGATTCATAAAAAGTAACAGGAATTCCGAGCTGCCAGAGGGAGAGGTGTTTCCATCATAGAGATGGAATGGGGGGCGCGTGGCTGGAGGGAGACAAGGCAGGAGAGACACAGATTGGTGTGTGCATGGTGCACCGCTGTGCCAAGATCTAGGTCATGTGTGAAGAGCTGGTGGATGAAGAGGCCCTATGTAAAACAGCAAAGGAAAAAGCCATTTCCCAGCATTTCAGCAGCTATCCATCTCCACTGATAAACATTTAAAAATAATGCTCCAAATTCAAAATGTTTAAAGCTTACTTATTTATTTGTTTGTATTTTCCAGTACAGGGGATGGAATCTAGGGCCCTCATACTGAGCTCCATCCCTAGCCTCTCTATTAAGTTTTGTGACCTATTCTCTCCAAGTTGAAAAAATTGCCCCAGTTGGGCTTGATGTTTTGACCCACCTGCCTCAACCTCCCCAAGTGCTGGGATTACAGCTGTACTCTGTCACACCCAGATTAGAATCTTTTTCCGTTTTCCAAATGCCACCCACCCAGGGAGGTCTCCCCAGTACCCTATTTAAATCACAACCCCCCTGCCCTTTGACAACCCTCCTAATTCGGGCCCTCTCAATTCCTCTTATCTTGCTAGAATTTCTTTTTTTTCCAAAGAACGAATCACCTAATATGCACACAATTAGCTCATTTATTACATCTATTGCCTGTGTGGGAGACATGAGCTCTGTGAGGTCAGGCCTTCTGCTTGCTTTGCTGATATCTCATGAACAGTCTTGAGCTCACAGTGAACTAACCATAGGGAACTGTTGAATGAAAGAATGAATTTTTTCACAGTGAAACCTGGTGGGATAAGTGGGATAATCTTCCTAAAACAATGGTCTCTCTCTCATTTCACCTACAGAGACAGAAACCTGTTTGTCATTAGTAATTAATTATGCCTCACCCCATTTAGCAAAGTTTCAAGGAAGTTTTATCTTGCATTATCCTCATAGGCATTCTGTTTTACCTCCAACATTTTTCAAATCTATCTACTATGAGTTCCCTACTGCCATGCAGGTGCAAGCTTTCATCATCTCTTCTAGAATTTTAGCCCTGGTTCCCTTGCATTTACCTTGCCCCCTTTGAAGCCTTTCTTCAAACATCAACTACATATAGTCCATTGATAAAGGAACTTAAGACACAGCTCATGCCGGCAAAGGTTGTACCAGTCTGCTATATCCCCCAGCCCACTGTCAATTTTTTTTTGTTTTGTTTTGTTTTTTTGTTTTTTGAGACAGGGTCTCGCTTTGTAGTTCAGGCTGGCTCTGAGCTCACTATGTAGCCCAGGCAAGCCTCGAACTCAGCAATCCGCCTGTCTCTGCCTCCCGAGTGCTGGGATTACAGGCGTGAGCCACCACGCCCGGCCCACTGTCAATTTTTTAAAAGCATGCATAAAGCAGATCACGTATATTACCAGCTTAAAGTCCTCTGATGGCTTCCCATAGCGTTTGAAACAAGCTGGGTGCCATAGCACATTCCTATAATACCAGCAGTCTAGGAAGCTGAGGCAGGAAATTGACAAGTTTGAGTCCAGCCTGGGCACTTTAGTAGCTTACAAAGATTGTCAAAAAAGGGGGCTGGAGATTTAGCTCAGTGGTTCTGGTGCCTGCCTCGCAAGCCAGGGTCCGGAGTTCGATCCCAGCAAACACATACAATGATGGGTGTGGTGACTCATGCCCATCAGCCATCAACACCACATACCACAGTGCTGGTCGTGGTGGCTCACGCCTGTCATCCGAGCACTCAGGAGACAGAGAAGGGAGGATTGCTGAATTCGAGGCTTGCCTGGGCTACATAGTGAGCTCAGACCCAGCCTGAACGACAAAGCGAAACCCTGTCTCAAAAAAAAAAAAAAAAGATTGTCAAGAAAGAAAGGAAGGAATAGAAAGCAAAAGAGAAAAGAAACACACAAAAAGAAAGATCTAAAGGGCTGAAAATGTAGCTCAATGTGAAGGCCCTCCCAGTACCATACCTATAACAAGAGGAATATTCATTATCTCTTCAGCATTTCCAATAGTGACTTTATTCGCCGTATTTTCAGGATCAAACCCAGGGCCCCTTGCATGCCAGGCAAGGAATTCACCCACCCATGCATCCCCAGCACACCAAAAGAACATTTAAAACTGCACCATTGAGCTGGAGATTTAGCTCAGTGGTTCCACCCCCTGCCTAGCAAGCACAAGGTCCCTGGTTCTCCCAGTAACCACATACAATGATATAATATTGGGCATGGTGACTCATGCCCACCAGCAATCAGTACCACACCCCACAATGCTGGGTGTGGTGGCTCACGCCTGTAATCCCAGCACTCAGGAGGCAGAGGCAGGAGGATTGCTGAGTTTGAGGCTTGCCTGGACTACATTGTGAGCTCAGGGCCAGCCTGAACTACAAAGCGAGACTGTCTCAAAAACAAAACAACACAAAACAAAAAAAACAAACCTCACCATCTCTCCAAAACGTGGATATTTTACTAGTGGGGCAAGGAGAGGAATAAGACCCCCTGAGGCCCTGAAGATCCTGGGGTGCCTCTTTGTAGCCTCTAAGAACTAGGACTTCTGTGGGCTTTTGTCTCACTTCTGCCAGGCTGAACGCCTGATGGGGTTCGCCGTGGTAACAGGTCACCTTACAGCTGGAATTCAGCGCTGTTGCTGAGGGACTGTGCATTCAGCACATTACCAAGTAATTCTCTTCTAACCATCTTTCGCTAGATGCAGTCACCTTCTGCTGGAAAACCACTCAAAAGTCCACAGTGGGGCTCGAGAGCTGCAGGCTGTGGAAGGGATGTGTTTTGTGGGGGGTATAAGAGGTGGCTGGAAGCACAAGGAAAGCAGATCCCGGATCCCACATATTTGTTGCCCAAACTCCTTGAGCTGGAAGGCCTTGGATGTCATCGATCATCGGCCCACGCACTGTGCCAACCAGTCTCGCCCAGCACCATCCTGCAAGCAGTGGAGGAAAATGGCGTTCCCTAGGAGTCAGAGCAAAGCCACTCCAGATCACTTCCCAAGGATGAGGAGAGAGGCTTGCAGATCTGAGGAGGGGGCGGGAGATGTTTTAAAATAATACCATTTATACAGGCTGCATACATCCCAGCACCCTTTCCCTCTTCTCCTTACAGTGGAACAATTAGGGAGCATGGGATGAGTCAGTGTCTCTGATCTTTAAACAGGCACGAACTTCCTCAGGCACCTAGACAAGGTGAAAGAATCCTACGGGGTCGAAGGGTTAGCTCAGTGGTTCCGGCGCCTGCCTTGCAAGCGCAAGGTCCTGAGTTCGATCCCCGGTAACCACATATAATGCTGGGCGTGGAGACACGCCCACCAACAATCAACACCGCATACCACAATGCCAGACGTGGTGGCTCGCGCCTGTAATCCCAGCACTCGGGAGGCAGAGACAGGAGGATTGCTGAGTTCGTGGTGACTTGCCTGGGCACAGCCTGAACTACAAAGCAAGACCCTGTCTCAAAAAGCAAAAAAGAATCCTACCGTGTGGAATTCAGGAGCCTGAAGAAACTGCAGGCCTGTCCTTCCTTCCATCTGTATCTCCTGTGCTTTACATGTAATATATTTTCCTCTTTCAAGAAGGAAAAGGTGAAACTCAACTGAAGAATTTTTCTTTTCATTTTTTCTTTGTCTCTCTTGCTTTCTTTCTTTTCCTTCCTTCCATCCTTCCTTTCCAGGGCTGGTGATAAAACCCCAGAGCCTCATGCATGCTATACCAGCCTTCCGCTCATGATCCACCAGTCCCCAAATTGTGGATTTGCCTAGAGTCATCAAGAATCTGGTCATTGTACATGAAGAAGACACCAAACCACTGTCTGCTGTACTAGAGAAAACAACCCTCCAACACTGGCTCCTGTAAAAGTCACTGCAAGATGTCAAAGTCACTTAAATTTTCTGAAGGAAGACAGCTTGCAGAAAAGCAAGCTGCCCTGGGCAACCAGGCAAGATGTGGAACATGAAAGGCATGAACAGAAGAGGCCTTGCGCCAGCATGGGACACACCCCGCCTCTCCTGCTACCCAGCAACCCACTCCTTCCAACAGGCTGCATCTTTGCAGCAGGAGGCTGGGCCTCAAGGGCCGGCAGTGTCTTCCCGGTGAGTCCCTCCGATCGTTCCAGATCGGACTCATGGCATTCTCTGCAGCCCTGCCCAGGCCTTCCGTTCTGTTCTGTAGATCTGTGGCTTTTTTCCACCCCAAACTAATTCTTAACCTCTTTTTTGTTTATCACTAGGGTAGTCATTGCCTTGCCCTGGTTTTGTATCATTCTGCTGTTGCCGAGTGCCGGGCATGGTGACCCAGACCTACTATCCCAGCACTTGTTAGGCTGAGACAGGAAGATCACCTTAAGCCAGCCTGGGCTACACAGTGAGTTCAAGATCCGCCTGCAATACAGCAAGACCCTGTGTCAAAAAATAAAAACCAAACCAAACCACAGCAAAAGAAAAAGATGTGTGTAACCATCCCAGGGTTTGCTCAGAGTGGAAGCTAGTGGTAGTAAGAGGGGGGAAAAGGCAGGTGGTGAGCAGGAGGGGTGAGCCACTGCCCTTCCTGAGAGGAAGCAGGATGCAGGACAAACGAGCTGGGACCACTCGGCCCGGAGATTCCTGCTCCCCTAAACAGCAGGATTGATGATGTTCCATGCAGACCCTAGAGATGTAAAGTGCCCCCCTTCCCTTCAGTGAAGTAGCCATCTTTGCTGTCTTCTGTGTGTGTTTCTTTCCTATGATAAATAAACTTAGACCCAGCACATGTTTGATTTCTCGTTTACATGTCGCTAAGAATTCGCACTGACTGCTGATATGTGAAGAAATGTTGGGCTTTGATAGTTTGGCTTTGATTTTAGATCTCCTTATGTAGGAAAAATGATCATGGTGTTTGTCGTTCCATGGTTTTCTCCCTCTACGTTTTTATGAGGCAAATGTAGTATTTATTTACTCATTTCTTTCTGTGGTACTGGAGCTTAAACAGAGGGCCTGTGTACTGAGCTACATTCCTTCCCTTCTACTTTCTGACACAGGGTCTCAGTTGGTAAATTATCAGACTGGCCTGGAACTTCTGATCCTCCCACCTCAGCCTTCCACAGTGTGGTATCACAGGTGTGCACTACCAAGACTGGCAGACATTTAGGTGTTTGAAAGAAAGTGAAAAGCGGGCCACAGATTTAGCTCAGTGATTCTGGCATCTGCCTGGCAAGTGCAAGGTCCCAAATTTGATCTCCGGTACCATCTCTGGGCGTGGTGGTTCAATCCTGTAACCCTAGCACTCAGGAGGCAGAGGCAGGAAGATTGCTGAGTTCAAGGCTTGCCTGGGTTACATAGTGAGCTGAGGGCCAGCCTGAACTACAAAGCGAGACCCTGTCTCAAAAAAAAAAAAGAAAGAAAAGCAAAAAGCTGAAAGTGTCAAGTGCAGGTAGAGCACTCCTAAATCCCAGAACTCAGGAGGCTGAGGCAGGAAGGTTGCAAGTTCCAGAAGAGCTCGGACTACATAGTGAGATCATTTAAAAAGAAAAAAAAAATAGTTAAAATTGACCTGTAGCTGCTGCTGTACGATTTGGCACTGCAGGGAGGATAGAGAGAGCATCTCACCAAGGTTAGCAGCACAGGATGGTGGGTGCGGGAGCCAGGTCCGCCTTGCCCCTCGACAGCCTCGAGAAGTGTCTTCTGCTTGTTTTCTCGGAAGAAGGTGAGAGCCGCTGCCTGCTGTCCGCAGAGGGGCCCCTGCTTCTCCCCAGAATGCGAGAGTGGTGCCCTGAATGGACCCCTAGACGCACCCAACTGAAGGCGGGAAACGCAAGCCACCCAGCGGCAGGATAGAACAGAAGCCACGCACAGACTGACACCGACCTCGGGGCGCCGGCAAGGGCCAGGCTGCTCGCCAGGGGCACTGGGACTGGCGCTGTGAGGGGCACCCGCGTCGGGCTCCGACCTCCGCCCCTCGTTCCCTCGGACCAAGAGGACCTCAGCAGCTTCGGACCTAGCTGAGAGTTACCCCGGAGGAGCCAGGGCCTTTGAGTCGCCCAGCCCTGCACCGAGTACCCGGGAGAGGGCGGGCAGCACCCACACACAGGGCCCAGGCCGAGTGGGAAGGACGCAGCCGCAGGCGCGCTCCCCTCCCCCTCCCCCTCCCGCCTCCCCGCAGCCCCCCTGCAGCCCCCACCCCGCCTCCCCGCAGCGCCCCACCCCCCCGCCCCCGCCTCCCCGCAGCCCTCCACCCAGCGCCCTCGGCCTTCGGGAGCCCGAGGTGGCCTGCGGGCGTCCCCATTCAAGGGTGCACAGCAAGGCCCTTCAGGACTAACGCCCAGTCCATCACACCCGTGCTTACGGTTAACAACACTATCCCACATCAGAGTATGAGATGCTGTTACCGAAGCAAGACGTTTTCATTTTAAGAATCACTCGATCCTTGTGGCTCTGACGGCGCCTGACCTTAGATGGCAAACTCAGAGCACGTCCCTGGGAAACCATGACCAGGGGAACTTTTCACCTGTCCCTGACCTCCGGCAGAACAACTCTTTCCTGCCTGTCTGCCCTCTTACACCGAGCTTCTGGGGTTGATTTGTTTTATTTTTCTGACGTGGACAATTCAAAAAGAATAAATTTTTCACCCACCCCCTTTTATGGTAAGAAAAATACAGAATTGTTTCTTCTGCAAAAATCAGTCTTTGGTTTCATTCATGAACTTGCCTGTGTATCTGTCAGCTGCATGAGCGCGTTTTCCAGCAGCTGTTTTAGTTCACGGTGTGGGGGCGGGGGCACTCAGGGCTCTGTCCTCAGAGCGCAGGCTCGGAGGTTCCGCTGTGACTGGGCCATAACTGCTTCGGGAAAGAACCTTGGCCCGAGGAGTGCTCCCCAAAAATCTTTCCCAAGATTACAAAAAATGATAATAACCATTTAACATGAAGTTTATCATTCTGACGAGATTGGGAGCATTCAGGGTGGTATAGCCGTAGACTGAAGTTTGTAATTCTTTTTAGTTCAAGGCTACGGTTGAACCTAGGGCCTTACACATGTGACTACTGACCTGGCTCTCCGGCCCATCTTGATCTCTTCTGGGGGCGGGAGTTGTGAAACAAGGTCTCACTACACACCCCAGACTGGCCTCAAACTCGTGATCCTCCTGCCTCAGCTTCCCAAGTACTGAGATTACAGGCAGGCGCCACCACTCTCTGGCCCAGCCTCAGGTAGCTGCTCAAGTGCACAGTTCAGAAACCGAAGTAGTAACACTGCCATACCACCACTCTCCAGAACCTTTTCACCCTGCGGAACTGATACTCCATACCCATTAAACAACTCCTGATCTCTCACCCACACCCAACGCTCACAACCACCACTGCATGTCCACGTCATGAGTTCGGCTGTTGTAGGAATCTCCTATGAGTCCAGTCATAAGGTCTTTTTTTTTTTTTTTTGAGACAGGGTCTCGCTTTGTAGTTCAGGCTGGCTCTGAGCTCACTATGTAGCCCAGGCAAGCCTCGAACTCAGCAATCCTCCTGCCTCTGCCTCCCCAGTGCTGGGATCACAAGCGTGAGCCACCACGCCCAGCACTGTGGTATGTGGTATTGATGGCTGGTGGGCGTGAGTCTCCACGCCCAGCACTGTATGTGGTTACCGGGGTTTGAACTCAGGACCTTGTGCTTGTGAGGCAGCTGGGGGAACCACTGAGCTAACCCTCCGGCCCTTTTTTTTTTTTGTACCGGGGTTCGAACTCATGCTGTTGTCTTCCAAGGTAGGTGCGGTACCACTTGAGCTAAATCCCCAGCCCTGTATTCTTCTTTTTTGAGACAGGTCTAGCTTTGTAGTTCAGGCTAGCTCTGAGCTCACTATGTAGCCCAGGCAAGCCTGGAACTCAGCAATCCTCCTGTCTCTGCCTTCTGAGTTCTGGGATTACAGGCGTGAGCCACCACGCCCAGCACTGTGGTATGTGGTACTGATTGCTGGTGGGCATGACTCACCACGCTTGGTTTTGCTGTATGTGGTTACCCGGGATTAATCAGGGATCTTGTGCTTGTGTGCCTGAGACACACCCTGGAACCACTAAGCTAAATTTCTGGCCACTGAGGTTTTTTTTTTGAGACAGGTCTTGCTTTGTAGTTCAGGCTGGCCCTGAGCTATGTAGCCCAGGCAAATCCCCAACTCAGCAATCCTGTCTCTGCCTCCTGAGTGCTGGGATTATAGGCATGAGTCACCACGCCCCAGCTTTTTACATTTTTTAAATTCACACTGGGAAGCCAGGCAGGAAGCTGGGGCTGGAGGTCACTGGCCGTTTAAAACCAGTCCTAGGCTCATGAGTTCAAGGCTAATCCGAACTAGGTAGCCACAATCTGTCTCAAGAAAGGAAACGAAATCATACTGCAAAATGTACAAACTACAAGGGCTGGGGATTTAGCCCAAGTGGTACCATGCCAACCTTGGATGCACATGGTCCCAAGTTCGATCCCCAGTATGGAAGAAAAAAAAAAATTTTACAAACTACAGCACATAAGAGAACATGAGCATTATGCTGAGCCTTTGCAATATCTAAGGCACAGTCTGTGTCTTTGGGGATATCCAGGGATACAGTGACCTTTAGGTCACAGGGCAGCTTTGGGATGTTTTGCTTCCTTTTTTTTGACTAAATTATATTTGAAAAAAAAATTATATTTGAAAATCCTCAGAGAGATATGTCAACTTGAAAACAGGCTTCCAGCATGCAGGTTTTTGAACAGGAAATTAATGAAAATCACTGAGACTACTAAGAGTTAAGGCTTTGGAGGTTAGGTACAAATGTAGGTCTTTCTGGCCTTGAGATCAAAGCGGCTGTGAGGAAGATTATACTGTGAGCAGTTTCGTCAGGGTCAGAAGTCAATGTTCAAAATCTTTAGCTGGTGTTTTCCAGCAGTACCCTGTGACCTGTTGGTAGATTGTGAAACCATCAGAAGCTGCAAATGCAATCTTTTTTAAAGCCATGAAATGGAACAAAACACATCAGGGTAGGTCACTGGAAGGACAGGAAAAGTTGGTCATAAAAGTTTTTACCCATTATGGGTGCACACAGGTGGATGGGGCCAGGAAGGGCAACTTTAACTTCACATACAGCAGTGTTTTTGTGGGCTGCAGGGTGAGTTTTAAATTATTTTACATCTAGGCAGAAGCTTCAAAGTCACAGTTGTTATCTTGAACACTACAACCAGCAATGTTCCATTTAGTGATATTCAGTCTGGCTCCTAGATTGACAGTAAATGACAATGGACAGGGACTCTAACCATCCTGCCAAAGGCATATGGAGGAGATGAATCAACCTATGTTGGAAGTCAGTATGAGTTTGTTCCTGTACCATCATATAATGTACCTGACTGGTCTACCTTTAACTTCAAATATACTTTAATGAGTTTTTCAAACAGTATGAGAATAAAACATCTGTATCTTTCCCTTGAGAAGACAGGATCCTGAACATGTTTCACTTCCTATTTCCTGTCCATCTCTATCTGTGTTAAACCTAGAGTTTATTTGGACTTTATTTTCTCCTTTGCATTAGAGTTTTCTGATCCTCAAAACCTCTGATGATTATAAAGGTAGTAATTGGCTGGAAACAAAACCAGAGAAGTTTTTCTGAAATCTATTCAACGGTTTGACTTGAAAATCATCTTTCATGAATTTATTGTTCAGTTTGCTTAGTGTGGATGGTTTCATTTCAGTTCCTCTTTGTAGCTATTTGGGACAATGTCCTTATTCTCCAATCCCTGGGAGGCCTGCATCAAAACACACTTCAGATACTTGCTTCCCTATCCTGGCTAACACCAGAACAAGATACTCCAAGGATGAGTGGATTGAGAGGTTATACCACTGAATTAATTGACCCTTCATATTACAGCATAAATCCAGTCTGTGATATAAAATCCAAGCTGCTTTAACAGATCATCCACCTATTCTGCTGGTCCTATGAAAATCAAATGTTACTGTTCTAAGGTTAAGAATGCTGGGAACCATTCTGAGAACTCAGTTGTTCCAGAATGTTGTGATGGTTAAGGCAAGACTACATCAGCATTAGATCCTGAACTCAGGATTATCTCCGTCCTCTGAGACACCTGCTACTCTCTACGAACTGACCCAATAATGGCAAAGCTTGGGGTCTTTGTCTTTACTGCCCCGAACGGCACAGATCAGGCCCAAAGCTCAGCTTCTTCTCTCTAAGTCTCATTTCTATTAATTCACCTTGTGCTCTCAGGCTCACAGATTAGGACTTAACTGCAGAGGTTCAAGTTTCGTCCCCTCTCCCTGTTCCCTACGTAAGAGATTATTTTATAAATGCCCGCAGAAAATTAGACTGATTACTGAATATAAGAAAGAAACTTTTTTCCACTAGTAATTACGGGTCAATTTAAGACAGGATGACAAGCTTTTGCTATCACATCTGACACTGTGCTGACAATAAGTCCTGATTGCACACAAAGTGCATAGGTTCTGGAAAACAAGGTAAAGGTGCCCAATAATTTCTCAGTAAGGGAACAAACTTGTAATCTCAAACCTAAACCAAAAGTGTACTCCAGCTCAATGATATTCCTTCAGTATGGTATGTAAAGCTTAACAATCAACTGAAAAGTTAAAATTATACATATTAGGTTGTAAAATATCCCCACATATTAATGAAATAATTTTGAATCAAACAAAAGTTGCAAGATTTTAAAACTAACTATATATACAAACTATGATTAAAAAGAGTGAATGTTGAGTTGGAGATTTAGCTCAGTAGTTTGGCACCTGCCTAGCAAGCACAAGGTCCCTGGTAACCACATATAAAAATACTGGGTGTGTTGGGCCGGAGGGTTAGCTCAGTGGTTCCGGCGCCTGCCTCGCAAGCGCAAGGTACTGAGTTCGATCCCCAGAAACCACATATAATGCTGGGCGTGGAGACACGCCCACCAACAATCAACGCCGCATACTACAATGCCACCGGACGTGGTGGCTCACCTCTGTAATCCCAGCACTCAGGAGGCAGAGACAGGAGGATTGCTGAGTTCGCGGCGGCTTGCCCGGGCACCATAGTGAGCTCAGGGCCAGCCTGAACTACAAAGCGAGACCCGGTCTCAAAAGCAAAAAAAAAAAAAAAAAAAAATACTGGGTGTGTTGGGCTGGAGATTTAGCTCAGTGGTTCCAGCACCTGCCTCACAAGCGCAAGGTCCTGAGTTCAATCCCAGTAATCACATACAATGCTGGGCGTGGTGACTCACGCCCACCAACAATCAATATCTCATACCATAGTGCCGGGCGTGGTGGCTCATGCCTGTGATCCCAGTACTCGGGAGGCAGAGACAGGAGGATTGCTAAGTTCGAGGCTTGCCTGGGCTACATAGTGAGCTCAGGGCCAGTCTGAACTACAAAGCGAGACCCTGTCTAAAAAAAAAAAAAAAAAAAAAAAACTGGGTGTGGTGACTCACGCCCACCGGCAATCAGTACCACATACTACAATGCTAGGTGTGGTGGCTCACGCCTGTAATCCCAGCACTTGGAGGCAGAGGCAGGACTGCTGAGTTTGAGTTAGAGGCTTAACAGCTACATAGTGAACTCAGAGCCACCCTGAACTACAAAGTGAGACCCTGTCTCAAAAAAAAAAAAAGTGAATGTTTAAACATTTTTAAAATTACGGTAAAAAACACATTGGCATTTATCCTCTAACACACTTATCCCGTTGTTTTTGCTTCTTATTTTTGTGGAACTGGGGATTGGACTCAGGACCTTGTACTTGCCAGGCAGGCGCCAGAGTTCTTGCCACTTTCATGATGCAATTATTAAAGTCCACTCTCTAGAGTATCTTTCTACAGCTGCCTTGATGTCCTGAAGGATTCAAAATATTTAATGCAATCTGTTAAATAAAAACATTATGGTGTGTCCACATCCACCTTATTAGCCAGATCTAGCACTATGCAACCTCTGGCCTTTTCCTCAAAGCCAAAATGACCACAAATGGTAAACAGTGCTTCAAATCAACCAAGGACACCAAAGCCACCACAGTGCAACAAAACATTCATGAAAGAGGACTCCCATGAATGCCTCAGAAAGTGGCAAGGATGAGATGTATTCAAAGCAGAGGGGAGTATTCTCAGACACATCATGGGCAATGTCTTTCACCGTAACTTTAAAAATGTAAACTGTATTTTTATTTTTATTTATTTATTTGAGACAGGGTCTCACTTTGTAGCTCCTGCTGGCCTTGAGCTCACTATGTAGCACAGGTAAACCTTGAACTCAGCGATCCTCCTGTCTCTGCCTCCTGAGTGTTGGGATTACAGGCATAAGCCACCATACCCAGCATAAACTGTATTTTAAAATCATACTTTATGTGTATGCCTTTTAACTCTCTGTGATCAAAGGAAACAGAGGCTCACATACAATCTCATGTTACTTCCAATTCCCTCCTTCTCAATAAAGGCTGGTAGGAACTGCCAAAACCAGTGGACACTTACATCCTGTCAGCATGACACTGTATCCCACTTTTTCCTTCTGCAATACTGGCATCATCTCTCTCAGAATACTGTTTATCACTTTATCTTTGACAGTCTTCACAATTGTGATCACATTTGCTTTCATGATTTTAACTTTCTCTTACCACACTGACTTCGACACTTCCTTCCATGGCTTCATGTCCAATCAAAACATATATGAGGGGCAAGAGATTTAGCTCAGTGGCTCTGGTGCCTCCCTAGCAAGCGCAAGGTCCTGGGTTCGATCCCAGGTAACCACATATAATACTTGGCATGGTGACTCGTGTCCACCAGCGCATACCACAGTGACACGTATGGTGGCTCATGCCTGCCATCCCAGCACTCGGGAGGCAGAGGCAGGAGGATTGCTGAGTTCCAGGCTTGCCTGGGCTACATAGTGAGCTCAGGGCCAGCCTGAACTACAAAGCAAGACCCTGTCTCAAAAAAAAAAAAAAGTTTCATTATAATAAAAAGCATATATAAATAAACCTTTCTCCAGTGGCTTCTAAACCTGTATTTTAAGACACCATGTACCAGAATAAAAACATGAGAAAATTTATTAAAATTGGAAGGCAAAAACATAATTCTAAGTTAAACCTATGTCAAACGTGATAGAGAATGGATGCTTTCTTCAATTTCAAAGTCGGATCCAAGAGTATCACTTTCAGAATGTTCTAGTGGATTGTTTTTACTTTTGTTTGTCTTGGATGAAACAGTCGCTACTCTACTTTCTTTCTTGACAGAAATATATTTTTTCAAAGACTCACTTTTGATTGGTTCATTACCTAAAGAACTATTTTCCCTAGTTGCTTTGTTTTTCCAGCTTATAGGAGAGTCAGAACAGGAATGTAGATCCTTTCCAGGCTGCTTCTTAGCAGAATGTTTTCTGGTACATTCACTTGCTTTGGTCATTTTTTTTGAGGGTGATCTGCTATTTCTAGATAGCTCCTCCTCCTCCTCCTCTCCAGTCCCAGGAATCTTATCTGCTGAAGGAGAACATGGCACATCCATGAATCCTTCGAAAGCGTCCTGCTGCTGCTGCTCAGGGGCTGGGGCTCCCGGGTTGACTTTGGAAGCTACTGCGGTCTCCTGAGTAGAATCTGGGACGTGGAAGGAATCAAGAGGCAAAGGAATTCTAGCATCACCTGTAATTTGCTGAAACTAGAGGGAAAAACAACAAAAATTCAGCCATGAATAAAGCTAAATAATATGATTCTGAAAGAAAATAAAAGAGCATGTATATAGGGGGTGGGTAGGTAGGGATGTGGGTAAAAATGACAATTAACTTGTGTCATATACTGGTACAAATTCCTCAATGTTGTACATGATTGTGAGCTGTATATAAAATGTGCCAATTGTGCTCACTTCAGCAGCACATATACTAAAACGTGCCAATAAAGAATTCAATTTTTTAACAAGCTAAATATTAAAAAGAAGACTTCAAAACTTTACTGTTACTCTACGATCTTATCACTAATCAGTCAGTTCATTACTCAGAAAACTTTAGGGTCATTTTTTGCCCCTAATTATATTTTGTCAAGTGATTCTCCACTCAGAGGTCAGCTACATGCAGACCTAAATTTACCACATTTTTGTACTTTTATGTAATTATTATCCATTTCCATTTCCCTCAATAAAATACCCTACTGCCTAAGAAAAGTAGTTTCTTTCCTACCTGCCTACACATATTAGCAGTACCCAAGGTATGTCTCAGACTGTCAGTTCAAGAGCAGCCTGAGGCTGGGGGTGGCAGTAGGACCCGCGCAGAGCACGAAGGCAGCAGGGGAGTCTGCAGAGGCAAGTTTCCCTCTCCCAACCCTGCTGCCCATCCACACTGCCAGTTAGTTATGCCTGGGTTACTTATTTCTAAGAGTTATCTGCATCAGTAATGGTACCTTCATTAGTGTTCCTTCACTGTAAGCTGACTGCATACAAATAGAAACCTAGACGGAATATGAATAGAATGGACATTTATAAATTTAAAATTTGGAATTACTTCCTCTAAACTTACATTTCTTTCTTCACTGAGGATATTCTGATTTACGTCATTAATTACCAAAATAGGTTTTCTTGCTTACAACAATACAATAGTGTACTATGGGAATAAGCTTACTAATTTCAGGACCGGGAAGACCTAAAGTATGTATCTTTCCCTCATACATGAAATGATTTTAGATAAGTCACCAGCATTGTCTCTCTGACTAGTTAATTCCCTTTTTGCTAATTACTCTTGAATCACTAAGTTCAGTTTTGTCCCCTTACTTGGATATTTTGCATTTGTCCTGTGGCACTCTGCTTTGGGTCTGGTTTCTCCTCTTCGAGGGCCTTCTTCTCTTCTTCAGGTGGATTAGTAACAGTGGAATTCATCTGGGGACGACCTAGTAAATGAAAATCTGACTGATCTATACCAGCCATTGTGGCAAGCTGCCCCAGTCTGCACAAGAGAAGGAAAGACACGGATTAAATCCACAGGGAAACTCAGAATCCCTCACACCTACAGGCGTGGAACAGTTGTATACATGAATGTCAGACACAGAAACCATTTCCTGCTCCAGACCACAGGCTGCTGTCTGTCCCTCTAGAACCAGATCGTTTGGCACTCCCTACTGCCCTGGAGAATATATTCTACACCATCTGCCTGTAGCCTTAGTATATATCATCCTTCCATTTCAAATGCACTCTCTAGCTAGTGCATCTCCATCTCCACACATCTTCCCATTTTTTCCCCCAGTTTCTAATCATGTGCTTGTTCCTAGCACCCAACTATTCAGCAGTTGAAAATCATTCCATCACTATTTCCAACTCCCAGCAAAATCTTTCTTGGTTGAAAACCAGTGATAGTTTTCAATTTGCAATTCTAATGTCTAGGATTTATATAACTCAAATTTATTTAACAAGCAAAAATGAGTAAAAGGCAAGAAAATTCCTATAAATCCTGATTTTTTTTTTTTTTTGAGACAGGGTCTCACTTTGTAGTTCAGGCTGGCCCTGAGCTCACTATGTAGCCCAGGCAAGCCTCGAACTCAGCAATCCTCCTGCCTCTGCCTCCCGAGTGCTGGGATGACAGGTGTGAGCCACCACACCCGGCACTGTATGTGGTTACCAGGATCTAACTCAGGACCTTGCACTTGCAAGGCAGGCGACGGAACCACTGAGCTAAATCTCCAGCCCCCTGAATATTTTTATTAAAGTTAGCTTTAATTTACTTTTTAACAAGAATTATACTAATTACTCTAAGTACAGGTTTCTTACAATGGGCTATCTACCAAGGCACATTTGTCAATTTACATTTCTTTTTAAAAATAAATTCTCCATTTAAAAAATCAAGCATCTAACATAGGTATAATCACACAGGATACAAGGCTTATGGACAATGCTCAAATTTCTCTGCAGGCTGCTGTTACAGTCATGACGGGAAAAATGCCCTAGAGACAAACTAACCCAGCATCTTTAAGGAGATCCAGGAAAGCATGGAACTTCTGAAAGGAATTCTCAATGCTTCCCAAAACACCTTCATCATCCAGGATCATGTTTGTCAGTGACTGTGCGTGAAGGGCTTCTGACAAGGAGTGATTGATATTTCTTAATTGTGCATTTTCATGTTCCAGCTACAAAAGAGGGGTGAAGACGTATGGTATCATTTTCTCTCCTTGTCATCTAAAGAACACAATTTTTAAGTAACAAAACTAAACATTTTTAAAAATGTGGTTAATTTGTAATTACTCTCTTTACCATTAAAGACAGTAACTGTATCACCTAATAATCAAAATCTATAGACAAACTGACAAAATTTCCTATATAACAGTAAGGTATATAAGTGAAATTTATTTTATTAATACTCTTTCAAAAAGACCACATTTGTAACTGGTTAAATTCAGATCACTCTATGAAAGAAAATTAGCTGCCTAAGGGTCTGCTTAAATTAGAAAATGAAATATAGTCTGATTTAAGCAAAGCATATTACATTTCTGCTGAATATTAAGGAATTTTTTAGCTAGGATAATTTTTAATGTGTGCATCTGAAGGTCCTGAAGTGCCACTAATTAACTACACAACTATCAATCTTGCTCCCCTTGGCTTCGTGAAAATATTTATTCCCCTGCACACTCCTCATTCTCATCACTTGTTCATCTAAAACCACATAAAAGCCCAACACTAGTATTTCTCAAAAGGGTCACTTCATTCATGATGCACTTATTGCTTTATACAATCAAATGCTCAATATTTACTGAATGACTTTCAACTAAATGCATATACTGTCAAAAATTCTTCCTTAAGCTCTCTGTAGTCATAAACCATTTATACAGAAATGTCTCGTTTTCATGCACATTAGCCTAATATAGTACTCAGGGAACAATTTTATTGTTCACTGGATTCCTGTTCACTCCAATTCACTGTCAGCAGTCCAATGGGGAGGTTCTGTTTTTGTATATACAATGAACCCTAACAAGTGTGTTACATGACAGAAATAAGGTGAGGTCATATGAAAGCCTGGCTGGCGGGGGGGACTACATTTCTATTTTTTGTTATAAAACTCTCTTCTTAGGGAGCACGGTTGCTCAAGCCTGTAATCCCAGCACTTGGGAGACAGAAGCAGGAGGGTTGCTGTGAATTCAAGGCTTGACTGAGTTACACAGTGAGTTCAGGGCCAGCCTGAACTACATAGCGAGGCCTTGTCTCAAAAAACTAAAAAAACTAGAAAACTAAAAATAAAACATGTTTCTTAGAATTAAATGAGTAAATATGAAAGTTGACATAGCACAACCAATTTGTAATACTGTATTTTCTTACATTAAAGTTTATTAAGGTTATGTGCGTGTAGCTTAAAAGCAAATCCAAACAAAAGAACAGCTGTCAAAATAGGGAGATTTCTGTTTACCTCACTGATTCGTTTCTCAGCCTTGAGCCTTATCACTCTCTCCTCCTTCAGCTGCTTCAGGCACTCCTCCAGTTTCTCCTAGTGCGGGAGAAAGCCAGTCTGTAACTATCTCATGCTGTGACCTCTGAAAGCTGTCTCAGCAACAGGGTCCACCAACTGTCTAGGAACACCAAATAAACCTTGGGGATTGTAAGTGTACTACTTACAGTAGTGAAATTAACTACCAAAACATGTCAAATCAGCACATTACATTCACTTAAATCCAACTCAACACAATAGATTTGTGGAAGCCCACCATACAAAGGCAACAAATAGAATATAGTCAATGAATCAGAAATAAAAAAAATAAGGCTGTGAAGGGAAAACTCAATTACTTGTATGTCCCTCATAACAAGCTTAACAGAAATGAATTTTTGTTTGTTACTGGGAATTGAACTCAGGACCTTCCATCTGTGAAGCAGGAGCTGGAACCACTGAGCTAAATGCTTGGCTCCAGAAAAGCCTTTTTAAAAAAGGAAATACTTTTAGCTGGCCATGATGGTGTACATGTGTAATCTCAGCACTCAAAGAGGCTGAGAAAGAAGACCGAATTTGATTTTCTGTTTGTTTTTGAGACAGGATCTTGCTTTGTAGTTCAGGCTGGCCCTGAGTGCACTATGTAGCCCGGGCAAGCCTCGAACTCACAGCAATCTTCCTGCCTGTGCCTCCCGAGTGCTGGGATTATAGGCATGAGCCACCAGCCCAGGCACTGTGGTGTGTGGTACTGATTGCTGGTGGGCGTGAGTCACCACACCCAGCACTGTGGTATGTGGTTTCTGGGCATCAAATTCAGGGCCTTGCTCTTGCAATGCAGATGCTGGAACCACTGAGCTAAATCTCTGGCCCAGAGGACCAAATTTCAGATGAGTCTGGGCTCTGTAGCAAACTCAAAGCTGGTATGAACTGTACAGAACCTTTTATAATCAGAACATATATTTGAAAATTAGTGAATGCACTAATAGTTTTTTTTTTTTTTTTTTTTTTTTTTTTTTTTTTTGCTTTTTGAGACAGGGTCTCACTTTGTAGGTCAGGCTGGCCCTGAACTCACTCTGGTACCCAGGCAAGCTGCTGCAAACTCAGCAATCCTCCTGTCTCTGCCTCCCCAGTGCTGGGATTACAGGCGTGAGCCACCACGTCCGGCATTGTGGTATGCGGTGTTGACTGTTGGTGGGCGTGTCTGCACGCCCAGCATTGTATGTGGTAACCGGGGATCGAACTCAGGACCTTGCGCTTTTGCGAGGCAGGCGCCAGAACCACTGAGCTAACCCTCCGGCCCTGTGCTAATAGTTTTTTAAAAAATTTTTTTGGGGGATGCTGGGGTTTGAAGCTAGTGCCTTCACAGAGCTCCATTCACACTCTTTAAAATTTTGAGCAGGGTCTTGCACTAAACTGCCATGGACTAAATCTTGCAATCCTCCTGCTGCAGCTTTTCAGAGCACTGCAATTATAGGCAGGAGACACTGCACTTGGCTTTCAAATTCCTTAATGTTAAGGCCAACCAAACTTTTGTTTGTTTATGTTTTGTGGTTTTTTTTGGCATCAGGGATCAAACTTGGACTTTGCGCTTGCAAGGCAGGTGGCAGATCTACTGCGCTAAATCCCCAGCCCAAGGCCAACCAAAGTTTTATGGTGAAAAGTAAAAAGAAATTGCAAAGTTACTTATTCATATAATGGTATTATGTTAAACTGGTATCACAGAGACTTTAAACAGTGATGAAAATTTAAAAATCCTTGCCCCAACTGGAGAAAGACTATACACTCCATTCTTGAGCAGTTCTACACACAGTTAATTATACAAAACAGTTTCTCCCTCTAGTGGACAAAGCTAGAACATCACATTGCTGTGAAAAAGTATTTCTTTCCCAGTACTCAAAGTCAATGAAATAATTCATGCTCAGAGGAAGTAAGGAAACATGGAAGCCAACAATGAGAAAGTAAAATCATTCAACACTCTACTATTTAAATACAATTATGACAAAGCTGTTTTCTTTGTTTTTTTCCTTTTTTTTGAGACAAGTTCTCACTTTGTAGTTCAGGCTGGCCCTGAGCTCACTATGTAGCCCAGGCAAGCCTCGAACTCAGCAATCCTCCTATAGGTGTGAGCCACTACGCCCGGCTCTTTTTTTTAAATTCAATTCTTTATTGGTACATTTTATATACAGCTCACAATCACACTCAACATTGGGAAATTTGTACCAGTACATGACACGAGTTAATTCTGATTTTCACCCATATCGCTACCCACCCTACCACCCCCAATCCCGTATATACACATGCTTTTTCTTTTTAAATTATATTTAGTTTTTCCCCTCATTACTTTCCCCTACCACCTTCCCTTTGAATATTTCCTATTTCACAAAATCTATTATGCTTTCTAGAACTCATTTACACCTACAGGTTTTCACTACACCCTATTATTTTATAAATGCTTTTCTGGAGACAGTCTAAATTGCCTCAGCTAGCCTGTGTTGCGATGTTGCTGCCTCGCTCTCTCACCTTCTGGGACTGCAGGTGTGCACCACTGCACTTGTTTTGGATGCTGTATCTTTTTAAATCTCTCTAAGGTCTAAGGATACCTCAACTGTCTCTGTTCTTACCAGGACATATTTTTAATCTTTTTTCTCTATTGTCATGTTTTACTCAATTATCAGATGAGTCACCTTGCACTTCTGTACAACGGAGTAGAAACTCATCAGTAACACACTGTCTTCTTTCATGCATGAACAAGTGGGAAACCAGGTAAAAAATTCTTCAATTTTTTTTCTAGAGGGCAAAATCTATATTACCTCTTTTTTCTCCAAATAATCTACTTTAGAGTCACATTAGAGGGCCGGAGATTTAGCTCAGTGGTTCTGACACCTGCCTGATAAGCACAGGTTCCTGGTTCAATCCCTGGTGACCATATACCACAACGCTGGGCGTGGTGGCTCATCCCTGTGATCTCAGTACTCAGGAGGCAGAGGCAGGAGCATTGCTGAGTTCAAGGCTTGCCTGGGCTACACAGTGAGCTCAGGGCCAGCCTGAACTACAAAACGAGACCCCCTCCCAGGAAAAAAAAAAAAAAAAAGTCAATGATTTCCATAGTTATACAGTAAAAATGGGATGATCGTTCTCCACCCACATAAGGAGTAAGAAGGTGACATCTGTGCCCAGAAACCATGCCCTCGCCTAGCACTGAATCTGTTATCACTCTGATCTTGCATTTCCCAGCTTCTGCAGCTGTGAAAACCAAGTTTCCACTGTTTAGACTCTTAAAAATAAAAAGGGACAACTATTTTCTACATTCTGAAGTTTCATACTAAAAGAAACTCACATTTAATGTTGCAGAATAATGTGGGGGACTAGGGTATAGCTAGAGCACATGTTTAGCAAGTGCAAGGCCCTGGGTCCAATACTGAGCCACCCACCTTCCTGTTAAATGTGGTCTCTGGGCTGGAGATTTAGCTCAGTGGTCCCAGCGCCTGCCTAGCAAGTACAAGGTCCCTGGTTTCATCCCAGGTAACCACATACAACAATACTGGGCGTGGTGACTAACGCCCAATGGCAATCAGTACCACACACCACAGATCCCGGGCTTGGTGGCTCAAGCCTGTAATCCCAGCACTCGGGAAGCAGAGGTAGGAGGATTGCTGAGTTCAAGGCTTGCCTGGGCTACACAGAGAGCTCAGGGCCAGCCTGAACTAAAAGCGAGACCCTGTCTAAAAAAAAAAAAAAAAAAATGTGGTCTCTGTATCAGGGTCAAAAAAGACAAAAACTTCCCAGAATGGTGTTTTCCTTAGTATAAATTATCAGCTCTGCACTAAAATTGAAATAAAATAAAAAATAAAAATAAATTTTTTAAGGTATATGATGTGTTATCAAAATCATTTCTTCTTCTCTGTCCATTCAAGAAGGGAAACACTGGGCCGGAGGGTTAGCTCAATGGTTCCGGCGCCTGCCTCGCAAGCGCAAGGTCCTGAGTTCGATCCCCAGTAACCACATAGAATGCTGGGCGTGGAGACACGCCCACTAACAATCAACACCGCTACCACAATGCCAGACGTGGTGGCTCACACCCTAATCCCAGCACTTGGGAGGCAGAGACAGGAGGATTGCTGAGTTCGTGGCAACTTGCCTGGGCACCATAGTGAGCTCAAGGCCAGCCTGACCTACAAAGCGAGATCCTGTCTCAAAAAAGCAAAAAAGAAAAAAAAAAAAGAAGGGAAACACTTGTGATAGCTAAATCTTGGAAGCAACCCAAATGCCCATCAACTCTAGACTGGATAAAGATGTGTTTTTTTTTTTTCTAAAATGGAGTGTTACTGTCATAAAGAATGATGATACTGAATCATTTATACTCAAATGGACATACCTTCAGAACATACTCACAAGTGAAATAAATAGGTCACAGATGTGCAAATATCTTATATTTTCTCTGATATGAGAAACAGAAGTTATAAATGTGTTCTAGAATGCATGACTGATATTGTGAAACAGTAACTATTCAAAGGGTAATGGGGCTTAGGAGTAAATAATGAAGAAAGAAAAAAATTAATGTTAAAAAAGGGTGGGGGGGTTTTATTCATAAAGTCTCTGCCTAAGCCAATGTCTCCAAGAGTTTTACCTAATCTGTTTTCCAGCAGGCTTATTGTTTCTGTTTTAATGTTTAAGTCTTGTACCATTGTGAGTTTAGTTTTGTGCATGGTGAAAGAGATAGGTCTAGCTTTAGCTTTTGGCAAGTTGAAGCCCAATTTTTCCAGCACCATTTGTTAAAGAGGTTGTCTTTCCTCCATTGAGGATGTTTGGCTCCTTTGTCAAAGATAAGGTGGTTTAGAGTACCCAGGGTTGTTTCTGCATCATCTAATCTATTCCACTGATCCTCGGGTCTGTTACTTCGCCAGTACCATGCAGTTTTTATCACAGTGGCTTTATAGTAGAGTTTTTAAATTGGGGATTGTAATACCCCCTGCCATGTCATGGTTCCTTAGAATTGCTTTTGCTATTCTAGGTTTCTTGTGTTCCCAGATGAATTTTTGTATTATTTTCTCTAGCTCTGTGGAGCCTGGATAAAGAAGATGGGGCTTTTTTATAAAATGGAGTACCATTTTGCCATAAAGAATGACAAGATTGATTCATTTATGTGCAAATGGATGCACCTGGAGGACACGCTAAGGAGTGAAATCAATAGAGCACAGATAGGCAAATACCGGATCTTCTCATTGATATGAGCACCGGTAGATGCAATTGAGCTCTAGTAGTATGACAATCTTTTCAGAATGGGAAATTTCCAAAGGAAATTTGGTGGGGGGGATGTAATGAGGGGAAGGAATAAATATGATTCTGAAAGAAAATAAAAGAGCATGTACATAGGGGGTGGGGAGGTATGGGTGGGGATGTGGGTAAAAATGAGAATTGAGGGCCAGAGGGTTAGCTCAGTGGTTCCGGCGCCTGCCTCGCAAGCGCAAGGACCTGAGTTCGATCCCTGGTAACCACATATAATGCTGGGTATGGAGACACGCCCACCAACAATCAACACCGCATACCATAATGCCAGACATGGTGGCTCATGCCTGTAATCCCAGCACTCGGGAGGCAGAGACAGGAGGATTGCTGAGTTCGCGGTGGCTTGCCTGGGCACCATAGTGAGCTCAGGGCCAGCCTGAACTACAACACGAGACCCTGTCTCAAAAAGCAAAAAAAAAAAGAGAATTGACTATGTCATATATTGGTACAAATTCCCCAATGTTATGTGTGAGTGTGAGATGTATGCAAATTGTACCAATAAAGAATGCAATTTAAAAAAAAAAGGGTGGGGGGAGGAGCCAGAGGATTAGCTCAGTGGTTCTGGCGCCTGACTCGCAAGTGCAGGTCCTGAGTTCAATCCCAGTAACCACATATAGTGCTGGGCGTGGTGACTCACGCCACCAGCAATCACAGTGCTGGGCATGGTGGCTCATGCCTGTAATCCCAACACTTGGAGACAGAGACAGGAAGATTGCTGAGTTCGTGGCGGCTTGCCTGGGCTGCATAGTAAGCACAGGGCCAGCCTGAACTACAAAGCAAGACCCTGTCTCAAAAAAAAAGGGAAAGACATTTTAGTCAAGTTTATAAAGGAACAGAGTTTAACTTAAACAAAGTTATATTCCTCTTACATAATATGGAAGGTTGCTAAAGCGATTAATTTCCTAGTCTATCAAACAAGAGCAATCAGGTGACTGCGTTACACTAATTTCCTTGAGTTTTTTCTATAATTCCAAGAAAACTATCTGATTGGTGACATGTTTTGATCTTTATTTCAAAGAGTTTTCACATCTTTCTCTCACCTTGTTCTAAGATAAGACACAATCACTGGAGGTGTAGCTCAGTGGTACTGACCCTGTCAAGTATAAGGGCCTGAGTTTGATTCCCAGTACCAAAAGATAAGGTACCATTTAAGGGGACAAGAGTCAGGGAGGGACAATCAGAATGACAATGCCAGCCAGGCGTGGTGGCTCATGCCTGTAATCCTAGCACTTGGGAGGCAGAGATAGGAGGATTGGTAGGTTCAAGGCTTGCCTGGGCTACATAGTGAGCTCAGAGCCAGCCTAAACTACAAAGCGAGACCCTGTCTCAAAAAAAAAAACAGAATGACAATGCCAGCAACCAGAGTTATTTGAAATGATTTTCCCTATGTCTTGAAAATGTCAGCTTTGTACCTGTAATGCTTCATGTTTTACACCGGTTTTCTCTGGCATTTCCTGAACACTTTCTGAAGAATCATCCATCTCCTCAATGTCTGAGGATGAAGGACTCTCCACTGTCACAGTCACAGGAAAACGTGATGGCTGAAATAAAGAAAACAGTGTTAAACCAAACATCAAATATTAAAGGGCGTCTAATCAAAATGATCGCTCTGAAATAACAAATGTCTCTTTTACTACTAGTTAGCCTAAAACAACATAGCAAAACACCATCTATTCCTTGCTGTGTTACTATGCTGAATTCTAGCATACATAGTTATCATTAATATTTAGAACTGTTCATTAAAATTATTTCACATAAATCAAGTGAGAAGCCAAGATAAACATTTTTTCTCAAGTCAATTTTATACTGCAGCAGAGAAATTTACTCTTCTCTATCAGACACAAAGAACCTGAAAGTATAATTTATAAACTGTGCGTGGTGGTGCATGTCTGCAATCCCAGCACTCAGGAAGTTGAGGCAGGAGGATATCAAGTTTGAGCCCAGCCAGGACTTAAGAGAGACTCATCTCAATTTTATTTTATTTTATTTTACTTTATTTTTTTGCTTTTTGGAGACAGGGTCTCGCTTTGTAGTTCAGGCTGGCCCTGAGCTCACTATGGTGCCCAGGCAAGCCGCCGCGAACTCAGCAATCTTCCTGTCTCTGCCTCCCGAGCTCAATTTTATTTTTGAAGAGGGATTGAAATTGTGACCTTCAGTTTGTGAGACAGACACTGAAACCACTGATAATCCCTGGCCTCTTCAAATTCTTAAAAATGGGAGAAGGGCCCAGTATTCAACTCCTAGTACCACAGAAAAAAAGAAAGTCAGTAAGCTGAACTAGAATGGTAATTTTTTTTTTTCTGAGACAGGGTCTTGCTTTGTAGTTCAGGCTGGCCCTGAGCTCACTATGTAACCCAGACAAGCCTCAAACTCACAGCAATCTTCCTGTCTCTGCCTCCTGAATGCTGGGATTACAGGCATGAGCTACCATGCCCAGCATTGTGGTATGTGAAACTGAGGATGAACTCCAACCTTGTGTTTGCACGGCAGTAAATCCCTGGCCCCTGGAATGGTATTTTAATAAACTATGTATACACACACAACAAAAACTGAAATACTAACAACTCTGCCTATCCTCTTCCATAAGCCAAAACTAGAGCATTAACAATATAATTCACTTGGGCTGGAGATTTATCTCAGTGGTTCCGGCGCCTGCCTCGCAAGTGCAAGGTCCTGAGTTCAATCCCGGTAACCACATACAATGCTGGGCATGGAGACTCACGCCCACCAGCAATCAACACCACATACCACAGTGCCGGGCGTGGTGGCTCACGCCTGTAATCCCAGCACTCGGGAGTCAGACACAGGAGGATTGCTGAGTTTGAGGCTTGCCTGGGCTACATAGTGAGCTCAGGGCCAGCCTGAACTACAAAGCGAGACCCTGCCCCCAAAAAAGTATATATAGATATAGATATAGATATGTATATATATATGTGTGTATGTATATATATCTATATATACAGATATAGATATATATGAAATTCAGTTAAGTTCTATCAGGAATGCTGCTCAGTATAAGGTTTCTCATCATTTAAAAACTGACCTGATGGCAACTTCATAAAAAACAAATCTACTGGGCCGGAGGGTTAGCTCAGTGGTTCCGGCGCCTGCCTCGCAAGCGCAAGGTCCTGAGTTCAATCCCTGGAAACCACATACAATGCTGGGCGTGGAGACTCACGCCCACCAGCCATCAATACCACATACCACAGTGCCGGGCATGGTGGCTCCCGCCTGTCATCCCAGCACTCGGGAGGCAGAGACAGGAGGATTGCTGAGTTCGAGGTTTACCTGGGTTACATAGTGAGCTCAGAGCCAGCCTGAACTACAAAGTGAGACCTGTCTCAAAAAAAAAAAAAAAAAAAAAAAAAAAAAAT